>JAMPIV010014082.1:110000-238661 GCA_024509875.1 Oreohelix idahoensis
GAACTGCGTGCATAGACTATCCAAAAATTCTGAGTGACAACTCAACTGATAGCAGGTTTAAGAAAACACAGTTTATATATCATTATATTTCTTTGATCTATCGAAGATGTTACTTTTCACGTTACTATGTATAACGAGGAATCAGAACCAGAGATTCAAGATAAAAGCTACGGCCGGTGTTCCGTCGAGCGCTTTCGACCGGCATCAAAAGACTTATTACGTGTGACAGGTTTTCTCTGTACGAATGCCCGCTTCTGAAAATCAAGGAGCCCAGGGGTTTCTAACTTCTCCTGAGTACGAACTTTAAAAGATTCTATCCTCAATTGCATTATTTTCTTCATTTGTCCAATGATGACTCATAAAGTCTGCTCCTACATTCTCTTTCCCTGGTATGTATTGTACTTTGAACAAATAAACGCCTAGGTGAATTGCCCAACGCATAATTTTTGCGTTAAAATCCTTATTGGCTGCTAAGAACGCTAATGGAGCATGGTCCGTTTGCACCACAAATGGAACTCCATATAAATATTCATGGTGTCTCCTGATTCCGTTCACAAGTGCGAGATGGAATAGTTCCTTTCTGCTGTATTCAGTTTGCGGTTGCCATAAGCAACTGGAAACAACAGGTTAGGATGTTGGTCGTCTGCCTGAAGCAGTGTCGATCCAATTCATTTCGCACTTGCATAATCTCGTAACGCGAAAGGTTTCTTGAGGTCAGGTAACCTTAGAATAGGAAAGGAGGTCATCTGGACTTTAAGAGTGACGAATGCGTTTTCGCACTCTGGTGTCCAGACAATTTTATCCGGTTTTCCTTACCGCGTAAGGTCTGTCAATGGCGCAGTAAGTCCGTTGAAGTTTTTAATGAATTTCTTGTAGAATGCGCAGAGTGAAAGAATTGAGCTGCAGTCCTTCTTGGTGACAGGTCTTGCTGCTGCTCGTATTTTCTTAATGTTTTTCGCCGCTGGCCACATACAACCGTGAGAAATGGTATGACCTAGGAAGTCAAGCTTTTCAAAACTGATTAAACATTTGCTAGGTCAGATGGTTAACCCGGATTCCTCTAGTCTCCTGAGGAGCATAGTGACCGTAGCAATATGTTCTTCATAGTTGTTACATCGGATTTTCCATCCGATGAACAAAGCTTATTACCACAACGACACAGATTTCTATCGTGCTATATTGTTCCATTTCTGTTACCAGTTTTATTCTTGTATTCTCAGCTAACTTCTATGGGTGCCGGTTTCTGACCACTGTCTTGTTTATATTATTAATTTTAGAAATACTTCAAAATGGTAGAGCTTCTAATGCCGTGCTGACAAACACAAATAGTGGGATAACGGTCTGAACTTTCAATAATATCAACTGATAAGTCCGTGGGGTTCAGAGTCCGAACAAATACAATTTAATAGCACATTACATCCAAGTAAATACAGTTCATCAGAATTCAATTAATACATCTTAATTTGTCACTTAAATCATCTTCCTTAAGTCAGGTACAGTCAAGCTATTTACTCGTGATTCCTAGATAGGCAATCCGGTATCGAACAACTCAACTTACGCGACTAAGGTGACCTTCTTGGATACTTTCAATCAAACGTTGCTCCCTAATATATATTCTAAACTTCGAAACATAATCCCTCTCATCACTGAGGTATAATATTGTATCCACAAATTATAGGCTGACCCAAACACCTATTCATCAAGAAAATCCTTGATATCAATATCCCTATACTGGGAGACTTTAAACTTCCGTCCGTCTAGGACCAAATACAACAAAATATGGGTACAATTACAATGTCGTCACGGGCTAACTTACCAAAGTGACACGTCACATTAAAACTAAGCAAATTATACTCCTCGCTTTCAACACCGTGAAGCGCAAAAACTATAATATATCTCTATTGTATTTCAACAACTAAAATGTGCAACTTTTATCCGAGCTCACTAACTATTTGCTATAAATCATATATCCTCTCGTAACATTCCCCTGGCCGACGGGGGTAAAAAAAAATCTAATCTATAGATTTTTTTTTATAACTTATGGATATTTGAAAAAATGTTAAAGATTATCGATCTACGAATCACGTAATATCGTCGAAGATCGTAGTCAAATTTAAGTCAATGTCAACAACTATCTTAAAAAAATACATGTCAAGTCAACAGAAAGGAATGTCAACTATCAAACTGTGACTAATCTATAAATACTTATGTCTGTGAATAAAATTCTATCTTAATTAATAAGAATATGAAATAGTAATTAAAATTATACTATAGATTAATGAGTTATAATATTAACTAAATGTAGAATGTGAAGTATGTTATAGAATATAACTTAACCTAAGTAAACGAAAGTAGGAATTAATAGCTAAGGAATGAAAAGAAAAATTGTAAGGAAAGTAAGAGAATAGTTAATAATGTATGAAAAGAAAGTAATAGTAAGTTAATAGATTAGAATATAATAGATGTACGTAAGGAAAAAAATATATAAGTAACCTGTAACTAACTTAATCTATGAATTAATAATATAGAATACCTATATATATAAAGATTATGTTAAAGTAAGTTCATACATGCATATAATATCAAACAATTAATTAGCTAGCATAACTATAGTATCTACTTGCGTGCTGTTGTATATTAATTAGTTTATGATTATTTTATTTAATCATAATAATATTAAGTAATGTCATTTTTAAGGATATGTTGTCCTTATTTCATAATGTTCCACGAATATCACTTTATGTAGTCACAATGGATTATCATTCCGACGAAAGTATTTGAAAATATATCTGTAAGTTACATTGTTCCTATTTTCCACTTTGAATTTTATATGTATCATATTTGAATTCGCTTGAGTTACGAACGGACACTAACCAAAGTCCGTGCACATTTCTACAACGTTGTCGATGTCAAGAGATTATTCGAATCGAATTGTTACAACTTTGAATGTTTGTGTAATTTTACTTTGTCAATTTGTTTGACCTGAGATTTTGTAAGTTTGAAAACTCTTGAAGATAGATCAACAAACGTTAGTTCCAAAACCAAGTTCTGGTTCCATGAGTTATTTATGTTCACTTCTTATATGGCAAAGGATTGCGCGATAGTATATCAGCAACTACATTCTCATGTCCTGGAATTGCTTCAATGGTGAAATTAAATGGCTGTAGCAAGATCGAAAAACGAGCCACTTTGTCGTTCTTATGATTGGCTTTTCTAAGTGATGCTACTGCATGCTGATCAGTCTGGATCACAAAAGGAGCGCCTAACAAAAACTTTTCGAGTTTTTGTATTGCCCACACGACGCCTAACAATTCCTTATCTATCACCGAATAGTTTCGTTCTGTCTCGGTAAGTTTTCTGGATATGTATAGAGTTGGGTGCAGTACGCCGTTGTGTTCTTGTAACAGGGTACCTCCCAGTCCGTAATTGCTCGCATCTGTACGGAGTATAAACATCTTTTTACTATCTGGTAATCTAAGAATAGGTTGCCTGGAGAACAAAAGTATTATTTTGTCAAACGTTGTCTGGCAGTCAGTTGTCCACAGAACTTTTGTAGGCATATCTTTCTTCAGTAACGAAGACAAGACAGCCTTAATGGTTGACAAGTTAGGAATAAACCTACTGTAATATTGGACTAAACTCAATAAGCTCCTAACTTGTTTTTTTGTTTGTGGAACTGATAGTTCTAAAATCTTAGACACATTTTGAGGAATAGTTTTAATTTGTCCAGCTCCTATTATACGTCCTAGGAATGTTATTTCCCCAAAACTTATTTGCATTTTGCTAGGTTTGGCAGTTAAGTTATTAGTTCTTAATATCTCCAGTACTGAACTTAATCCTATGACATGTTCATCAAAGGAATGACTAAACAGACAGATGTCATCAATATAAGTGATGATATCTGATCTACAAGCTAAAATTCTTCGGATCATGCGAATGAACGTTGCAGGAGCATTCATTAGCCCAAAAGGCATGACATTCCATTGGTACAGACCTTGTGGAGTCGAAAATGCTGTGTAATATTTTGCTTTTTCAGTTAAGGGAATCTGCCAATATCCCTTGGTTAAGTCAACTTTTGTGAAATATTTAGCCGATGAAAGACAAATAAGTAAATCGTCAATCAAAGAACGAGGTTCACTGTCTGGTACAGTTTGAGCGTTAAGTTTCCTATAATCTACACATAATCGTAAATTATTGTCTTTTTTTCTTACAATAATTAGTGGTGAAGCGAATGGAGAGTTACTATGTTCGATAATTCCTAATGCTAACATCTGTTTTCCGGTATAGGAAAAAACATTTCACCCTCAGGAAAAGATGATTCTTCCTCCTGAATTACAGAAAGACTAGAGTATTGATAAGAATCAACTGATTTGTCGTCTAAGTCGTGGAAGATTGACTGTAGATGAAGTGGACGAGTAAAGAACTCTTTTAACATATTTATATGATAAATTTATTTCTGTACTTTTATGTCTAATATGTAGTCGACGTCAGAAATTTTATCTACTACCTTATAAGGACCATTCCACGCGATTAACAATTTGTTATCCTTTCGTGGAAGTAGTACATATGCTTCGTCACCAGAAAATAACTGGCGTAGTCTTCTATTTTTGTTTTGAAATTGTATAGCTCAGTCCTTCGCAGCCACCGATGAAGCTGTTGCCATATGGCAAGCCTCTATGATTTGTTTACGTAAGTTAATAACGTATTCATAAGATGACTGTTTCCTGAGTCATCTCAGAGTCGAGTAGTAAGTCTTTAATGAGTCCCATTGGGCCTTTTGGTGGAGCACCAAACACTAACCCGAACGGAGAAAAACCGATCTGCTCATGCGGAATTTCTCGGTATGCGAATAAAACAGCTGGAATAGCTCTGTCCCAATCTTGAGGATTGTTTACTATAACTTTATGTAAGAGTTGTTTAATGGTACAGTTGAGTCTCTCAACGGACCCATTACTCATTGGATGATAAAAACTACTGAGACTTCTTTCTATATTCAGTGTCTTCATTACATCCTTCATTGTCTCAGACATAAATTGTTGTCCATGGTCCGAAAGTAATTTTCTTGGAAAACCAAGCCTTGAAAATATTAATATCAACGCATCAGATATATCAGATGTCGTAATATTTTTCAGAGGTATGGCCTCTGGCCATCGCGTACATAGCTCAATACATGTTAATATGTACCTATGGCCTCTCGCAGCTCGTAACATAGGACCAATAATATCCATTGCCATCTTGTCGAAAGGACGAACTGATATTTCACTGGCCTGAATGGGACCATTATGAAAAGCTCCACGAGACTTATCTTCCTGGCAAATAACACAGGAACGTACGTATAAAGATACGTCTCGTGAAATTCCTGGCCAGAAAAACGATGACAACACTCGTGAACGTGTTTGAGTGTAGCCCATATGACCCGCGCATTGGGAGTCATGTGCATGTCGTAGTATGTATGTCCTTAACGACGATGGTACTATGACCTGTTGTTTTACCTTATCTTTATCAACACTATTTCGAATTAAAATATCATTACTAATAGTGAACCAATGTTTAGCTTTATTCTTAATAGTAATATCATTATGTTTGTTCACTAATGCAAAAAATTTCTTCAAAGAGCTGTCTTCTCTTTGTTTGCGTGCAAAAGATTCTCTCTCAATCATGGAAGTAGGTATATCATCAGTATATTCCATCACTTTAGTGACTGTAGTATCCTTCTTTTCCAAATCGTGAGTTTGAGCTCTTGTTATCACTGTATTGGCTGCATACAAGTTCAATCTTTCCCATTCCAATATTTCCTCAGGAGTACAGTCTTTGCTGCCGTGTATACGTCTGCCTGTCAAATCTGCAACTGGATTCTGAAGTAAACAAACTATAACTTTCCCTGAAAAAAATGGAGTTTTAACATCTATAATCGCAGTTGGATAATATTCAACTGTCCCTCCGAAAGTAATACAGCGTACAAACTCTTTAGTAACATAACGAGGATGTACTAAGGATTGAAGGATACCAATAGTGGTGGATCCGGAGTCCCTTAAAATAGAAATAATATTTCAATCTAAAATTCCCTTGTTAAAAATCAATGTCCCAGTTCCATCGTTAGCTGTTAGACAGATGGCAGGAGTAGGTTGTGTAACCTGTATTATCGGCTGACTTGATTTCTGAAAAATAGTATGGCATTGTGAACAAATATTTGCCACGTTATTATCAACGACATAGCATGCAGATGAAGAATGTGTTGGAGTGTCAACATTGTTATTACATGGAGATGCATTACTTGTTAATGCTGCCCCTGTATTATGTGCAAACTGTTGATGATGTCTGCAGATGGAGCGTTGTCTATCTCGACCACTTGAATAATTATTTTCATAGCCTCTACTGTTGTAACTTTAATGTCGTGGTTTAAAATTATCATTCTTATTATAATAATGATTACCACTATTATTGAACTTGTCAGTAACAAATTTATTCCAACTTGGTTTTTGTTGAAAATTATCTCTATGTTTAAATTGAGGTATTTGATTTCTGAACTGTTGTCTACCTCGGTTAAAATTGTTATAGCTGTTACAATGATTTTGTCCCTGATTATAATTATCATTATATCTTTTGTAGAAATGGTTCCTATTAAGACTATGTGTCCTTGCCTTGTCATAACCGTGGTATGACATGTTGGATGCTACCGGTAATGGTTCTCGTATATGTGAGTTCCCTAAACTGACATTGGGATGTGCCGAGCAATAATTTATTGACATCTCTTCTAAAGCCGCAATAGTGAGTGGTTTTCGTTCCTGAAGGAATGAAAAAAAATGGCGCACTAACCGAAGATAATACGTTATCCCTAAGTATGAGATCCACTAATTTATCATACGATTTTCCACCCCAGCAAGTTCAATCCATCTGTTGAAGGCGTTTCGTATATTTGCTATAAATCCTGAGAAATATTTATTTGAATCTGGCTGAAGATTTTTAAATCTTAATCTACAACCTTCCTCGTCTAAATGAAAACGTCGCAATAACAAAGCCTTAATGGCATCATAGTTACAAGCTATGGTAGGATCAACATTTTCAGTTGCGTTCAAGGACTCACCATCTAAAAATTCTCGAAGTTTAAGTGCCCATGCAGATCTATCCAAGTTATTAGTTTTACAGTCTTGTTCAAAACGTGCCAAGTACGATCATAAATCATCAAAATTAAGTTTGAAATGTGGCAGTTCAAAGTTATAATAACTTTTATGTTGTGTAGCTGAAGACATATCATTAGAGTTAACACCATGGCTAGTAGTAGTGCATTGTGCTTTTAATTTGGCTGTTTCCAACTAAATAAGTGCCAATTCCTTTTGTTGTTGCATTATAATTTCATCTTGTTTCTTTTTATTTTCCTCCTCAATTCTTAATATTTCATCTCTTGCCACTTTTCTATCTTCTTCTTGCTTCAATGCAGATTTTCTCTCATCTTCTTCTCGTTAGCAAGTTGTTTCTGACTTTTTAACTTTGCCTCACGTTCTTCTTCTTCACGTTTAGCAAGTTCTTTCTGCCGTTCCAACTTCGCCGCACGTTCTTCTTCTTCACGTTTAGCAATTTCTTTCTCTCTTTTTCTATCGGCTTCCTCTTGTTTAGCAATAGCTAGTTGTTTTTCCGCAAAATCCTTCAGTTCTGGTCCATTATAACCAAAATCTTTCCATATTTTAACGAAAGTTTCTAATGTAGCCATCATGAACTCAACAATCTATGTAGTTAATCAACAATGTGTTGTAATCACCAATAAAACTTATTCAATTATTTATATATACTCAACGGCCTATGTAGTATTATTCCTAATAAAATTATACTACTTAACATCAAACATGATACTCATGTTCACCAGGAAATATAAACCTGTAGTTATTTGTCAATATACTATATCATCATGCCTTAGTCATGATGGACAAACACTAGTGCCTTGGGCCACTACTGCAAATAGTTGCAATCATCAAGTTCCTCCTATTTTTTTTCAAAAATTAATCAAAGTATATTTTATTATATTAATACCCAATTATTATATGCTATCCCTATTTTATTATAAACTTAACCATTAATAACAACAAGACAAACCATAAATAAAATTGTACAAGACATTAACACATCACAATTGACAGATGCAAACATTAAAATCTGATTACTTGAACGAAATAAGAATCGGGAGTCTATCAGAAAAGGTCAAAGAAACCAAATATAGATTAATACACATATGTACAAATAATGATGACGTCACAGGACTCTATAACGGACATATATTAACAATTAAAATAAATTATAGAAAGATGGAGAAAATACGAAATAGCTTCAAACAAATTACGGAAATGAATAAAAATTGAAACTGAATACATGAAAATACACCAGAAATCACAATCATTATACACCTAACATCAAATATCGAATCTTTGCAAAAACAAGCAGAACGAGTCCAAAATTAATATTTCTTTGGGGTCTCTTGTATTCAAATTGCAAAAATTCAATTACCCTAGGATCGACTAGAATCTCTGTGGTCAGCTTGTGGCGACTTTACAGAAGATTCCAGTTTCCTGCCAACCAACCCGCTTAAACACATATAAACATACGAATAAATATAAATACGTACAATATGCATGAATTAAATATGCCTACATAATTCGATGGACGACATTTTGCACTGATACGACCACTAATGGGTTTACTTATCTTTTAGCGTATGAAGGTTTTCCCCGCACGATGCTGGCATTCGTCAACGGTACAGATGAGATTTCCTTGAAGCTGGTTTAGTAACTTTGAAAGCATTAGCGTAGTTCTTGATACGGTATTGATGGAAAATCGGAGTTTGATACAGCTTTCAAACGGTACTGAATTCTGCTATGGATCTTGCACATGAAATGCTGACGTTGTACAGTTATTTCGTTGTTATGCGTGCTACGTCACTAACTGCAAGTCACGTGAGCACTAGCCGATCGTAAACAATTCTGGGTCAGTCGAACGCTACAATGTCTTTATTTTCCATTTTACTTGAATTCATTTTTAGCATGGCTTGAAGAAAAAATTTTTTCGTTTCTTCGTAAGCTTGTCATCTCTGTCCCTGCGTTGGCAAACCGCTTTTGATCCACGCGCTGGCAACTAATCTCGATCCACGCATTGGCAAACCATTCTCACTGGCTAACCATTTTTTGTTACATCGGATTTTGCCATCCGATGAACAAAGCTTATTACCACAAATGACCAGATTTCCATCGTGTGATATTGTTCCATTTCTGTTACCAGTTTTCTATTCTTGTATTCTCAGCTAACTTCTATGGGTGCCGGGTTCTGACCACTGTCTTGTTTATATTATTAATTTTAGAAATACTTCAAAATGGTAGAGCTTTTAATGCCGTGCTGATAAACACAAATAGTGGGATAACGGTCTGAACTTTCAATAATATCAACTGATAAGTCCGTGGGGTTCAGAGTCCGAACAAAATACAATTTAATAGCACATTACATCCAAGTAAATACAGTTCATCAGAATTCAATTAATACATCTTAATTCGTCACTTAAATCATATTCCTTAAGTCGGGTACGGTCAAGCTATTTACTCGTGATTCCTAGATTGGCAATCCGGTATTGAACAACTCAACTTACGCAACTAAGGTGACCTTCTTGGATACTTTCAATCAAACGTTGCTCCCTAATATATATTCTCCACTTCGAAACATAATCCCTCTCATCACTTAGGTATAATATTGTATCCACAAATTATAGGCTGACCCAAACACCTATTCATCAAGAAAATCCTTGATATCAATATCCTTCTACTGGGAGACTTTAAACTTCCGTCCGTCTAGGACCAAGTACAACAAAATATGGGTACAATTACAATGTCGTCACGGGCTACCTTACCAACGTGACAAGTCACATTAAAACTAAGCAAATTATACTCCTCGCTTTCAACACCGTGAAGCGCAAAAACTATAATATATCTCTATTGTATTTCTTACTTACTTAGTCGTTCCCCTTCTACCGTGAGGTGTAGGGGTTTGGAAGAGAGAGCGCCAGACCATGTTATCAGCTGTCTTCTTCCTGGCCTGGTTCCATTCTAGTCCTTGGTCCTTCAAAGATTGTCTAATGTTGTCCTCCCAGCGGACTCTGGGTCGTCCTGGAGGTCTGGATCCCTGGCTCTTTGTTTCATATGCTTGTCGTGGTAGCCGATCTTCTCCCATTCTGCAGACATGGCCAAACCATCTTAGTTGGGACTGTTCTATTTGGGTCTGCAGCGGGTGGGATTTTAGGCCTTGACGGATCGTCTGGTTGCGGACCATGTCTCTTCTTGTTACTTCAACCACTTTCCTCAGATACCTCATTTCTGAGGTTTGGATCTGGCTTTTGTGGGTTGTATTCATTGCCCATGACTCGCATCCATATGTCAAGACTGGGACATAGTGGAGCTCTATTGTATTTCAACAACTAAAATGTGCAACTTTTATCCGAGCTCACTAACTAGTGGCTATAAATCATATATCCTCTCGTAACAGTAGTTATCCGTTGCAATCAATATGTCGTCCATAAAATTTTTAATGTTTGGACTTTGCAAGGGTTCCAAAAGCTATCATTCTAGTGAAGACTCTTGGTGCATTATGTAATCCGAAAGGCATAACATTAAAAGTATAATGTCCTTCGCTGGTGCTAAAGGCTAACAGAGGTTTAATTTCCTCCTTGACTGGTGTTTGATAATAATCTTTACTCAGGTCAATCTTGGAGAAAATGTTTGCCTTGCTAAGTGTAGTAAACAGTTCTGCGACGCTTTGGAGTTGTTCAGGCTGGAACTCTGTTACGGTATTGAGTAGACGATAGTCAATACTCAGCCGAACTTCCTTATTCGGTTACTGTAACAGTACGACGCTTGAGCTATAGGGAGATGTAGATTCGGTAATAATCCCAACTTGCAGCAAATGATCTATTTCTCCACGTAACGCATCTGCTTTCGCATACGGGATCGGATAAACTCTGGTTCTTACAGGCGTCTCTTTTGTCAGCTTCATATCAAACTCCACGACATGTGTACTACCAGGTATGTCCGTTAAGACTGCTGAATACTGTTTCAGTGACGCCTTAGTTTCTGTCTGTTGCGCTTGTGAGAGGGTGTTGCCGAATTTAACATCTTCGAATGACTCAGTTTGTTGTAGTGTGAATTCCATGCAACTATCGTCATCTTCCTCATCTTCGGTTGTTATAGTGACCGCCAACAGATGTTCGGGGGAAGGCACCGGTCTTTCCAAATATTTCTTTAACAGATTTATGTGGTAGACTTTTTCTTTACCTTTTATAGAGATATTGTAGTTCGTTCTCGAGATCTTTTTAACGGCGGTAAACGGCCCTTGCCATCTGATGCGTAGTTTGTTGTTTCCTGTAGGAAGTAACAACAAAACTTTCTCTCCTGGTTGCAATTCTCTCTCTTTCGCTGCTATGTTGTATCTTTTAGCGTCCTTCATGCGTGTGCGCTTAAGGTTGGTTGTTGCTAGGTCCCATCCTAGTTGTAACCGTTCCTTTAGTTCAGATGCGTACTTGAATGCTGAGACGACTGTCTCATTGGCCTTCTGGCGTGTCAGTGACCGTAGTAAAGCTTCTAGTGGGCCCTTAATAGGTCTGCCGAATGAAAGGGTAGCTGGCGATAGTCCTGTAGAGGCCTGGGGGACTTCCCTGTAGGCAAATAAGGCTGCAGGAATGAAAAGGTCCCATTCCTCAGGTTTCTCCTGTCCCAGCTTACATAAAATTCTGGTGAGGCTTCCGTTGACACGGTTTACTAACCTACTTCCGGCCGGATGAAAGGGGCTGATATGGATGTGCTGATCCCTCAGGATCTTAAAGATCTCCATTAACAGGCTACGGAACTGGGATCCTTTATCCGTCAATAATCGTTAAGGGAATCCCAACCGTGTACAAATCTGCACTAGGGCTTCTACGACATGCTTGGAATCCGTGCATGTTAGCGGGATATCTTCGGCCCACATGATGCAGGTGTGGATTAAGGTTAGAGTAAACCTGTTACCTCTTTCAGTCCTTTCAAGGGGTCCTATATTGTCGACTGCAACCCGTTAAAATGGAGTCTTCACTTTTGGCATTTCTCCCATAGGAACTGAAGGTGTCCAATGCATGGGTGCCACACGTTGCACTTGGCGCAGGATTTAACATATCTGATAATGTCAGTGCTCATTCCTGGCCATCAATAGTGAGTAAATATTCGCAGTATAGTGGCGTTTTGCCCCATATGTCCGCTAAAGGGAAGAAAGTACCCCATTTGTAAGGTTTGTTTTCTGTACTGCATCGGTACTAGGAGCTGATTATGTCCCTGTTCAGGGTCGCCCGTTCCTTGATACAGCACTCCATCCTTAGAAAAGAATTTCTCCATTGTGTCTGGGTTCCTTGGCCATGGTCAGTTTCTTAAAGCAGGGCTCCAAGGTAGGGTCTTTTTGTTGCGCCTATTTCAGTTCCTTAGGTAACATGTTAGGTACAGGCCCCCGTTCCTTTTTAATTTGCCCTCTTGTAGTTACTGCTGCCACAATCGGCTCTTTTGGTCTCCCTATAAACACGTATCTACAACAAAGTATGACTAAGTAGATCGGATCCTCCATTATAGCCGCTTTAAAAACACCACGGACGAAATCCGAGTGTATCTCCACCAGTGCGACTGGGAGTGTTATGGGTGCATCTCCTTTAAAAATTCCACATGTTGACAGTTTCTTCCATTTCTTGACCTGGTTTGACCAAATGCCTCGCGACTATACAGTCAAAACTTAAACCTGTATCAAACAAACAATAAATGGAAGTCCCGTTCAATATAACAGTTCCTAGCGTAGAAGGTCTCTCAGGTTGAGAATCACGGACCATTCTATTCCGCTGCGAGGCTATTTTTAAACAACCGATCTGCTTCGGGCCGGTTTGGTTTCCATGATCAGATATCCCTGGCGCAGGGATTTTTCCCTTTGACGTAATCCTTTTCTGGCAGTGTTGCCATGGATTCGCTAGTGGTGATCACGGGTTTCGGTGGGATATCGGTTTTTGTAGAACTTCGATTTATTTTAGGGGGGAGTTTTGGGGTACAGTTTCTCTTGGGTTTTGGTGGGAAATATATTGGGAAGACTGTTGTTCTAGATTATTTTTGCAAGAAGGCTCATCTGTACGTTTGCGTTTAGAGCCCAG
The DNA here is from genome assembly GCA_024509875.1 of Oreohelix idahoensis. Classification (NCBI taxonomy): domain Eukaryota; kingdom Metazoa; phylum Mollusca; class Gastropoda; order Stylommatophora; family Oreohelicidae; genus Oreohelix; species Oreohelix idahoensis. The sequence goes on from JAMPIV010014082.1 coordinate 123,181, forward strand.
TAGTTCCGCGAGGGCGTCTGTATAACGCTCTGAGGTACTCAAGATGTCTTCAAGCTTTACAGCTTTCTGTTCAGCAAGAAATCTACGGGTTTCGTTTGACAAAGTGCTTTTGATCTGTTCGGTTAGAATAAGCTCTTCTATCTCTTCAAAAGTGCAAAGGAAGTTTTGAAAACTCCAAACATTTAGTCAAATATCCCATCAGACGAGAAGAGAACTGAGCATACGTCTCGGCTCTCTCCTTCCTGCTGTTTCGGAAAAGATGCAAAAATTTGCGAGCGTTCATTTCGAAGCAATCAAGTAAAGCTTTCTTCAACATGTCGTAATTGTCTTGATTGCTGCTTCACAGTTTCACATACGCATCATACACATTGCCTTTTAGCGCCTGGGATAGCTTTAAGCACCATCGCGAACTTTCCAAACCGTACAGTGTTGCCATTCTCTCAAATTTTTCTCGGTAAGTATTAATTTTCTTATTTGGACTTGGGAAGGACTCTAGGGCAAAATACATAGCAGATAATTGGGAAGACTGGCTACTGGAGTGGTCAGCCAAAATTTGACTGAGGTGACGAAGACTCTCCGTTGCTGGAACTAGACGCTGTACCACGACTTTGGACCTCTAAAGTCTTAAGCGCCAATTCGTGCTAACGTCCATAGTCATTCTCTCTTTCCTCAAGTTGTCTCTCTTTCTCTCGTTCCATGTCTCTACGAACCTGCATTTCTGCTTCAATTTTCCCCTGCTCCAATTGTCGTTCTTCTCTTGCTTTCTCCATCTCCCTAGCTTCTGCTTCCTTCTTCTCTGCTTCATATTTGTCTAGTTCGTCGTTCACAAAAGCTAGCAACTCGTCTCCTTGTAATCCTGTTTCTTTTGCTTCCTCTCTTAGCATTGTTCTATGTTTTGCGCGCTCAGCCAATGCAAATAACAGACTGTGAATTACCAGAGAAAGAAAGAAGAAAAGGATATACTGCTCCATAACCAATTAAGAGAATATTTTAAAAAATTTCTCTTTTTACTGTGTTTCCTTCTCCCTGTTACTCAGTTGTCTAATCTATCGTTGCTGTTAACTGGCAAAAAGGCTCCTAAAGCAGATGACTTAAACCATAAAGATGGTAGATCAGACTAAAAACTGTACATCTACTATTACTACTGTGGAAAAAATTTTAAAATTAAGGTAAAAAAAATTTTCATTATTTTTATTCCACCACGCTCACCCTCACCTGGAGTCAGTCTGGAGCTAGGGAAGGCGATTTGTCCGACGACTGCTCAATGCACTTCCTTCGCGGGGCTCTCGCTCCACTGCTCCAACAAATTTTATGATTGTTAAGCAATCACGCGTAATAGCGGTCTTTTTGTACAAAAATTATTATGTATCATATCACCAACAAAGATCACCATCAAAACCAAACTGTATGTAACCTATAAGATACTGTGGAAAGAAACAAATTTCTAATTTGTGTGGTCAGAAACCAGGAAATAAGAACGTTGTCTAGGGGATAATTATTATTACTATTCTTTACTCATAACACAGGACGCACAACACACTCTTTCTAGAGTTAGACTAAGATACAATAATAGACGTTAGTCATTAATCTACACTCAGACTTAGATCAAATGTTGGACACGAGCCACCATTCTGTCGTACAGAAAGGTTGTGAGTTATTTTTGGCCCGTTTGAGTAGAGTGGATGGTAATAGGTATGTGAGAAAAGTGTGAGAAATAGATTTCACGGGTGGTAGCTTAAGGAACAAAATATGTCTATGGAATGAGTAAGTTTCTCTATTCCAGCCTATCTATACGACTATAATTTAGTGCAAGACAACCTTGCCCTCCACATACATATAAATATAAGTTTAACTACACACAGCTGTGTGACAACAAGACAAACAAACGTGAAAAAACTACGGTTTATTGGGTATGGGCCTGACCAACACCCAAAATTAAGTTTCTTTGTTGTTTATTATCATCAAACTTAACAATACCAATATCTAAAGAAAGATCAAATAAAAATCAGAAATAAATATATACGAAATAGCAGAATAAATGTACCCTCCCCTATGGAGAAAAGAACCCACAAGTTAATAACCCAAAGGTCGAAGGTTAGCACTATGTTACAGAGTAGACAGTAAAGTAACCAAGTTCCTACTTTATGCTACCAAGTAAAGTAAACATGTTTTAGCAAATCCAATGTTGGTAAATTCCCTGTAACAATGAAAAATATTCACTCTCTCTTTCATACAGTGGCCACTTGATCACTCTTACCTACTCTTGGTGATATCCCTTGGAAATACAATTTCCCTGAATATATGTTTTATCTGGTTCACTTCCCAAATTGGCCCCAGTTCATCCTCTAGTAAAACAAAGACTAGTGAGGTGAAAGCCGAATCTGGAGTGGGTTTTTCCTGGATGAACAAAATTTCACCGCCAATAGTTGATGTAGGAAATTGCTCTTGGGGTTCACAGTTAAAAGAGAAAAATACTTCCAGTATGGGGAAACATCTGGTTTCTAAAAATGTTACAATTGATAAATGATGATAATCCTATCGGCTGACTCTATGTTAGAGTGCCGATTCTGAAACAGCGTAAATTTATGGATGCTTCAGTTGAATACGACTTTCAGAAATCGAGAATAAATGTTATCTTTGGTACACCCAAGTGGACTGATAAAAATGAAACAATATTGCTGGGTTTGTTAATTCCAGTTAAATTACTATTTAGTGTCAGAACTGTTCTCGCGTATCTTTGGCGCGTACGCTTATAATAAAAATCGGTACCGCTAAAACCAGTTTGAGGCACAGGTAACTAACAGTAAAATTTCCCAGACCAAACAAACCAAAGAAAAAACCACTGGACTATCTTGATCAGGTCTGCAGAAATATAAGAAATAACATTTATGGAAAAATGCTACTATTCTATATAGCTACATGGTATATGCACACAGACGGGGACAAGACGATCTCATATCCACTCCATCAGTCCTGATTAAATTTAACAGGCACACGGTGTTTTCTTTTATGCCTACACTATCGCCGGTCGTTAAGTAGCTATTAATGTGGTCGGCGTCTGATAGTTTAGTCGTCTGGTATGAAATAATAGGCACTTATAATAAATACGCGCAATGAAATAAGCGTGATATTTTTCTGTCACTATCAGTCACACCTAGCATTGAAATCAGTCAGCTAAAACCGTCTCTTCTTGTGTGAGAAAGCATGAGGTGAAAGTTAACATTATAACTGAACATCTAGTATGAAATAGCTACGCGTTATTTTATTTCACTAGTTTTACCAACTAGAAAATCTAAGTGCAAACACTAATTTCTATTACCAAAAAATCAGAATGAAAAATCCCCAGGAATGCTAATAACATATTTAGCGAAACGGTTCTAGAACTGCGTGCTTAGACTATCCAAAAATTCTGAGTGACAACTCAACTGATAGCAAGTTTAAGAAAACACAGTTTATATATCATTATATTTCTCTGATCTATCGATGATGTTAATTTTCACGTTACTATGTGTAACGAGGCATCAGAACCAAAGATTCAAGATAAACGCTACGGCCGGTCTTCCGTCGAGCGTTTTCGACCGGCATCAAAAGACTTATTACGCGTAACGGGTTTTCTCTATACGAATGCTCGCTTCTGAAGATCAAAGAGACCAAGAGTTTCTGACTTCCCCAGAGTATGAACTTCAAAAGATTCTATGTTTTTCACGTGCGGTCTGTCAGGTATCGTATGATTGACAGATAAGCTCGCGTGATAAGACGAGGTAAACATACCTGATTCGCTGCCTGTTATGACGGACAGGTCAATAAAGTTTGTAAGCACTTCGTTCGCTTATGTTCAAAGAAAAGAGGCGAGACGAAAATAAGCTTGTGTGAGTAAACACAGGCAGTAAATGCATTGTTTTAGCTAGCAAATCAAAGAACGCTAACGGGATTACAAAGACTGTCAGATTACTGTAGGCTCTTTTTCCATTATACGTCACAGTAATGTAACCTTTATCCAGATAGAAGTTTCAGACCGAGCGGGAAACAAGCTTGCTTTTACCCACCCGCCCATACACTGCAAGCGTAGTTGCAACGATTTTTATTCAGTTGAAGTTCCTGTGTCTAGACTATATTCTCATGTGCACCCCTGTCGGAGGAAAATTGATTGTTAAGAACAGTGACGATAACCTTTACGATTTTTACTGTTACCAGTATTAATCGAGGAAATTACCAGATTCGGCGTTCACCTCATTAGTTTCTTTTGGGATGAACTGGGACCAATTGGTATCCTCGACAGCTGGAGTGGTACAATAATCACAGTGAATTAGAGATTATGTTCGAGAAATAATCTGTTACCAAGGGATACCACAGACCCACGGGTAAAAGACATTAGGTAAGAGAGTGAGAAGTGGCCACTGAGTGAGAGAGTGTGAGATGATTTTGTTTTGCTGGAAACTATCTATTAATTTGGTTTTGATTTTTGTTTACTTCACTTGGTCTTATATTGTACCAAGATTGTTTATTCTGTAACCAAGTGCTAACCTTCAACCTTTGGGTTAATATTTTCTTTGGGTTTTCTCTATACGTTGAAGGCGTACCATTCTTCTTTATTTCATCTATATGTAAATGATTTCTTGATATCTTTTGAGTATTGGTGTTGTGACAAGTTTATTGATAATAAACAACAAATGAATATAACTTTGCGTGTTGGTCAGACCCATACCCATTTATCCTTAGTTTTTCACGTGTATGTGTCTTGTGTCACACAGTGTTGTGTGTGTGTGTTGAGTAACTTGTCTTATTTTTAGATAGGGAGGCAAAGACTGTTTTGCAAACAAAGCTCAGTTGTACGGTTAGGCTGGTGGAGAGAAACCTACTCACTCCAGGGACATATCTTTCCTTCAACCTACCACCTGTGAAATCTATTTTCTATACATTCTCGTGTATCTGTCAACATTCACACTTTACTTAGATGGGCCTAATAAAACAATTAACCGACCGTACGACAGGGAGGCAATACCGTCGCAGGGTTTTATTTTTATTTTAGAATTCATCTGTGACTTGTGAGCAGGTCCTGTAAGATTCCGGTTTCCGTATTAATAAGGGGGAGTTTTCTTACTGATGTGCCAGAAGATGATTCAGTACGTTTTTGTCCGGTTCTTTAATTCTGAATCCTGATTCTATTCGCTCCTGGAATTTTCTGGACTGTCTACTTTGACGACTAGTCGTGCAGTGTCGTATATCTCGAATGTGCTTTGTTACATCGCAGTTTTCCTGTCCACGCGTCCACCTTGTTTTCGTACTGGCTTCCAATCAGAACTAATGTATTCCTCTAGCACTCATTTGATCCAATCCATGAGCAAGAATGAAGTGGGTCGGGGTGTTACTTATTACCTTCACCTTCGTGTCTTAAAATATCAATTTAAAATGTTAACGCATGACCTCAACTCCATATACGATCGTGCTCCTTCAGCTTACTCTTAAGTAACCTTTAAAATTAGATTTTTAACCTCATCACTGCAAGACAGTGTCCTCGATAATGTGTCTCCCCAGGCGGGTTTATCTCTAATTATAATCACGCAGAATTTCTGGACGGAAGTGATTGCATCATTTATCAGACACTCCTGTTGACCTTGAGTTAACACTGAAGCGACACACACCGATTAACTAGTCTGTATGGAAGTGATTTACGCAATCGGAAGCAAACAATTCACGCCTGAACTCAATCTGGTGCAACCACTTAAGCGATTACATCTTTTTTTTTTTTTTTAATCAGCGGCAATTGGACTTTCAGCCCTTCGGCTCAATGGCATGTCATTGCGAGGCTGGGGAGCCTGTGAACTTTCCTTCCAACCCGGTCAGGAACTTCGCTCCTTCTCATCCACAGTGGGTTTATCTCAGGAGCCGTTCAGGTTATTCAGTCAAAATCCCGGTCGAAGACACATCTTCAAATGCCCACGCCCGGGCTTGAAATTTGAACGCCTGATCGACAGCGCAATGTGGTAACCATTACACCAGCGCGGCTCCCGAAGCGATTACAATTAATCCTTAAGGATTCGACACGAATCGAAGTGTGAAAATGTAAACAGTGACTAGGGCACGGATGTCTGTAGTCCGAAATGAGAAATAAATAGCTTATGGCAGAGAGAGACAGAAAATAGGCAAAAGAGAACTACCAGTTTGGTGATGATTAGTAAGAAACAAGATGTAATGTGCTTATACTTGCATTTAAATGGAACAAATAATTAATGTTATATTTAAATGATATGATGGTATAAACGTAGGTGAAATTCATCAGACGCTTGAAACAGAGTATAGATGATCTTCTCCGTTACCGCCTTCTGTGTCTAAATGACGTAAATCATTACATCAATTCTGTGTTTGTAAATATACCGAATGAATTAGAGCGGAATGTTTACATCCATTCCAACTGTCATTCAGATTACGTGTATAGACCACTAGAGAAAAGTAGCGGCCAAGAAATGCAGGTCACGCGAGAAACTGAAAACGTCAGTCCTAATAATGTGTTAACAACAAGAAGTAGATTTCTTTGAAACAAAACTTCTAAATTATTTGAAAGCATATATTAAAAAACAATGAAGAGCTCTTTTTAAAAAAAAATGTCTCTATTAATTATTTTATTGATAACTGAATTTTGAATGTCTTATTTTTTTTTTTCAAAAGTTCACTTTAATTTAACTGATTAGTTCTCATTTTATATAATTACAAGAGTTGCACGTGAGAAAACATTTTTCTTTATCTCTTTCACCGAACCATCTCTGCAGGTCAGCATGGATTTTATTTAGGTTCGGGCTATGTGATGATCTTTGGTCGAGATGATCCCAGAGCCATAGATTCTGCGCTTACTAAACTCTACATGTCAGACTGGATAGACCAGCTTACAAGGTAAAGAATAAAAAATGTAGTATCCATATGAGCTGCACGACAATCTATGGTCATTGCAGTGGTGGATAATTCAGCCAAAAATTGATTTCCGTTAGTGCCATATACTTTCGTGTGGTGGATTTAAGAGATTTGGACATGTCTATTTCCAGATGATGTATATTAACCTCAGAGAAAGCCATGTCCCTAAAGCCTTATCTTATGGTATGATGACATTTGACTAGGCTGCATTATATGACTATCTATGTTGCCGTACCAGTTGGTTCTCGTCCAGATATAGTTTGTTCGTGATAATCTCTTCATTTAATATCACAATTTAGTCGTGTCTCTCTTATAGTACGACCAGGGAAATTTAGTAAAACTGACCTATAAAAGGTTGTAGTATTAACGTCAAACTTATCTAAATAGCTACTCTAATGACAACTCCTTGATACTGTCATTTAGACCGTCAAGTCTTCTAGGAAAATATTCAGGCTTGGCACCTGGAATGGTTGTACATTTAAACAAACAAGGTAAAGCTGCACATGTGGCAACATAAATGTTGAATTTCACGATTTATATCCTGGAACTGCAAGACAAGGTGGAAAGGAATAGACAAGAAGAGACCAATCATACATTGAAAACAGCCAAAAGAAGAATACACAACAAACATTATACAAGGTACAGTATTATGTACTAACCAATCACGAAAAAGAATGTGTGAAAGAATTTTACACCAAACTACAAAATAGTTTATGTAAAAAGAGAAAAAAAATGCGTCTCAGTTTTAATGGGTGACCTAAATGTAAAAATAGTATATAGATAACACGACTTTGTAGAAATCATTGAAAAACACGAATTAGGTATAATGTACAAAAATAGGGAATTATTGACTAACTTCTATGTTTACATCAGCTGGCGACGGGCGGAAGCATATTTTCACATTAAAAAATTACATAGAGCAACACAGATATTACCAGACCAAAGAACAGAACGCCAGATTGATAACCTATGCATTACAAATAAATTAGGATCATCTTTGTCGTAAACGTGTGGGGAGGTGCAGATGTGACATCAGACCACTATCTTTTGTCAACCTTAACAAAAATTAAACTTATGAAGTATACAACAGAACACAGATATAAACAACAGTTTAAAGTGAGATATCAAAGAAATCAAGAAATAAGAGTCAAAACATGGAAAACAACAGAAGCCATCAACAAGATCAAAGACAAACGAATGAACGAAGTTTAGTTTCAAAGGGTTAAGAATTGGGCACGCAAGCATTAGTAAAACACTCTGCCCTTCCACTCTCACTTATCTTGCATACTATATACTTTCATTCCGGAAAAAACAAACAAAAAAAAGCAAATAGTAATACGTTTTACTAAGAGACAGGACAAGGAAAAGCCTACGTTGCGGCCATCAGGCCTTCGTCAGGGACAGACAAACAAAAGACAGAAGGGAAAGAAAGTGAGAATTAAGTGAAGAAAATAAAACTGTAGAAATAAGAGAAAAATACTCCCTGATAGTGTCACATGATGGAGCAAAATTGGCCGCTACTAAACCGGAAACCGGAAGTGAATAGTATATTAAAAGCATAAATAAAAAATAATGAAAACAAGGACTGGAAAACCGAGTGAGGAAAAAGTAGTATATTTTTTAAAAAAGATATGGAGAAAGAAGAGGTAAAAAAAAAGAAAATCAATGAATAAAAAAATATATATTTAATAAAAAATACAAAGAAAAAAAATTTAATAAAATAAAATAAAAAAAGATTGTCAACAAATATAAATATAAATATAAATGTGTCTGGTGTCGCAATGAGTACTGAAAGTGTAGGTGATCGCTTTCTTGAGTTTGCAATACATCCCAAATCGCAAATGTGGCGACATGCACTAGAAATCAATGCCAAACCTAGGGTACCTTGAGTATCCTGTTGTCTAAATACCAGTCTTGTTGAGAGTCCTTCATTTAAAGATGATAAGTTTGAGCTTAGTAAAGCCTGGCACAAGGCAACACCCTGTCTATTGTTCGTTAAGTTGCCCCACTATAGAACTAGTATTAAAATCGCTGGCACTTAAGCACATCTGTTTAGGTTCTTCGGACAATCTGGTCAGGAACATCTAGCTATCCTTTTCTGGAAGGCGATTCTCAAGGGCATATTAATTGAAGACTTGCCATTCTTGACTGATATGCAGTACGATCCAATGCGATTCCGCATCCCCATTACAATTGAAACTTGTATCTAGCCATGCATGAGGGAGCTCATTTTTCACATAAACCGCTTGTCCTCGTTTGCCAGGCCCACTTGGATATCTGTAACATCTGTAACCTGGACAATTGGAACTTTATAGAATTAAATATAGGAAATCTTCTGGCATTGTCCGTTCCAGTTAACATTTAACACAAGTGAACAATTGACCGTTCTGGTTATTTAACCTCTGTCATGGGTTTAGAAGGTGGACTTATAAGGTCTCCAACCATCACATTTTGGTATAGTCAATGTTATTATATTTGGAACATATACTGGGATGCCATAAGCCATCTGAACATGACTCTCTATATAATAAAACCGTTGGATCGCAAGGTCTGATCGCCTATGTTTGGAACATATACTGGGATGCCATAAGCCATCTGAACATAACTCTCTATATAATAAAACCGTTGGATCGCAAGGTCTGATCGCCTGTATAAAGAGAATATATAAAACAGGTAATTGTACTATAATTATTTCTAACACCCGCGGTATTCGGTAAGATCTGTAAAATCACTCCGGTATTAAATTATTTATATGTAAAGATTACACGAGTGACTAGCTAATGTATCGTTTGTTTTTAACACTAGCTATGAACAGTTAATTACTCAAAATTTACGCAAGATGAAATAGAGTTATGGTTCTTAAACAATTTCGCTCGCCTAGCGTTTAAAAAATTATGTTGCACATCTATTATCTCGTGAAATAACGGATAGTTATATTATTTAATTTGCGACTGGAAAACTTTGCGATGGGGTTATTTAATAGGTTTAAATTAACACCAAAGGTTGTTAATGCCGGGAGTTGTAGTGAGGATAAGCTCTCACTGCAGATAAAATACTTCTATGGCACGCGCCTCAAACAGCCTCTGACAACCAAGTCCAGCTCCCAGCCTTCACGTATGGCTCAATTTGAGAAAGGCGGAACTGTTTCCATTGACGGGAGAACGGGCAAAGGCGAACGACTGGCGCCTTAAAACCAACAGCTTCGGGCAGATAGGGCTCGTGATCCTTGGTTGGTAGCTTATCTAAGAGAAGGAACTCTGAATTCAAACCACCGCTGCCTTGCGGGAATATCCATTTGTGGAATTGGCTTCGGGAGTAAACCCTGAGGATAAATCCGGAGTCGGAGTCCCTAAGGCAGTCTAATGTCGATTCGACATTATTCTGGCAACTCCTGCGACATGGCTGGTACCAAACTGTATCGGCTACTGCCGTTCCTTTGGATCTACCGGCTGTGTGGAGAGGGGGAACATGCTGCATGGGCAACAGCTTGATCTCCATATAACTGTGCCCAAGCTCGCGCTCTGAAGAGGACACTCCAGCTTCACCATATAGGTGTCGGCAAAACACGGGAAGTAGCAGTTACCGGTTATAAGCACTTTGCCCAATTGGCGTAGGGCATGGCGCCAGGGGCTACTTCCGACAGTGGGAGAGGTTCTAGGATCTCACTGGACAGCTACCACCCGCTTCAAGCTGGGCAGCCCCCAGTCAATAAGGTGTTGTCCCGCCACTGTCTGCTTTCCCCATTGGGTGCATGGGGATTAGGGTCAAACCCGAACTGTGGACAGAAAATTTTGCACCAAGCAATTATCGAAAAAATAGAAATAAGCAAACTCTCAGATTGGGATGCTGGAACGTTCGGACTATGTTGACTGGACTATCCGAAAACCTACAGGATGTAAACGATGTAAGGAAGACAGCCATAATTAATGATGAGCTTAAACGACTTCAGGTGGATATAGCTGCACTTCAGGAAACGCGCCTGGCGGGCTCTGGAACGGTGAGCGAGAAGGACTACACATTTTTTTGGCAAGGGAGAGATCTTAATAAAACTAGAGAACACGGAGTAGGTTTTGCGGTAAAAAAATCGCTAACTAAAATGGTTGAACCAGGCGAGAATGGATCAGAACGCCTGTTAACGCTCCGCCTGCAAACTAGCACAGGTCCCATCACCCTTGTCAGTGTGTATGCTCCTACTCTGTACTCTGCCTCAGAAGCTAAAGATGAGTTCTACGAGAATCTAGCAGCAGTTATCAAAAGCATACCTAGGCAAGAACAGATTGTTCTCCTTGGTGACTTTAACGCTAGAGTGGGTGCCGATAATGTTTCATGGCCTTCATGTCTGGGCAGGTTTGGTATTGGCAAGATGAATGAAAATGGACAACGGCTCTTAGAGTTGTGCGTCCACCATGACCTCTGCGTGACCAACACCTACTTTCAGACAAAACCCAAGCATAAGGTGTCATGGAGACACCCACGATCCAAGCACTGGCACCAACTTGACCTGATTCTTGTCAGAAGGCCACTCCTCAGGTCTGTGCTCTCCACGCGCTCGTACCATAGTGCAGACTGTGATACAGATCACTCCCTGGTTTGCTGCAAAATCAGAGCACAACCAAGAAAACTGTATCGTGTTAGACATGAAGGGAAACCACGCATTGATACCAGCAAGATGTCAGACCCTTTCATGATCGCTCAATTCACTGCGTCCTTCAAGAAAGTGCTCAGTAGCCCTCAGCATGGTGATACTATTACAGAGAACTGGGAGCATCTAAGGAACACCATTCAAAGTACTGCACTTGCCACCTTTGGTAAGAAAACAGCAAAGTCAAATGACACTGGTTTGATGCTTCATCAGATGTGATGGCACCTGTCATTGAAGCTAAGCTCAGTGCTATGAATGAATACAAACGTTCACCGAGTGCCAGAACCCTACAGATCCTGAGGGCTAAGAGAAGCAAAGTTCAACAAACTGCTCGACGCTGTGCAAATGACTATTGGCTCCAGCTCAGTGAGAGCGTCCAGATCGCAGCGCAAACAGGCAACATTAGACAAATGTATGACGGTATAAAGAAAGCACTTGGCCCCCATAAAATTAAGATGGCACCGCTAAAAACCATCAGCGGACAGAAGCTAACCGATAAGGGTAAGCAGATGGAGAGGTGGGTCGAGCATTACTCTGAGCTTTACGCTAGAGACAATACCGTTACGCCTGCAGCCCTTGATGCTGTCAATAGTCTGCCAATTATGGAGGAGCTGGATGCCGAACCAACATTAGAGGAACTCAGCAAGGCCATTGATAGCTTGGCCTCTGGCAAAGCACCAGGCAGTGATGGGATTCCTCCTGATTTAATCAAATGCTGTAAGAGCACGCTATTACATCCCCTGCTAGGATGCTGTGCCAGTGCTGGGAAGAGACAACTATTCCTCAAGACATGCGAGATGCCAAGATTGTAACACTGTATAAAAATAAAGGAGACAGAAGTGATTGCAATAACTACAGAGGCATCTCTCTTCTTAGTATTGTTGGTAAGGTTTTTGCCAAAGTCATCTTAATGCGGCTACACAAGTTAGCTGAGCGCATACATCCAGAGTCACAGTGTGGATTCTGAGCTGGCAGATCAACAACAGACATGATCTTCTCTCTCCACCAGCTTCAGGAAAAATCAAGAGAGCAGAAAAGACCATTATATATCGCCTTTATAGACCTCACAAAAGCATTCGACTTGGTTAGTAGGGATGGACTCTTTAAAATCTTCCTGAAAATAGGCTGCCCTTCTAAAATGCTGGAAATGATAAAGTCATTCCATGACGACATGAAGGGAACAGTCCAGTATGCTGGAAGCACGTCACAGCCCTTTGATATACGAAGTGGCGTTAAACAAGGCTGTGTTCTGGCTCCGACCCTCTTCGGAATCTTCTTTGCCTTACTATTGAAACATGCATTCAGAGATGCAACTGAAGGAATATGCCTTCACACTAGGTCAGATGGCCGTCTGTTTAATCTTTCAAGGCTGAAGGCAAAAACAAAAATCAGAAGGGTCACTATAAGAGACTTGTTGTTCGCTGATGATGCTGCAGTCGTCACTCAAAGCCAACAGGAGCTTCAGAGCTTGATGAATCGCTTCACCAAAGCATGCAAGGACTTTGGCCTCACAATAAGTCTAAAGAAAACGAATGTGCTGAGTCAGGATGTGGGTGCTGCACCAGTTATCACTATCGATAACTATGAATTGGCAGTGGTGCACCACTTCACATACCTAAGGTCTACCATCAATGACAAACTCTCACTGGATACAGAAATCGACAGCCGCATTGGCAAAGCTGCAGCTACCTTTGAGCGCCTCACATCGCGTGTTTGGGGAGACTCCAAACTCACAATGAAGACCAAAGCTGCGGTATATAATGCCTGCGTCACCAGCACACTCCTATATGGCAGCGAGACCTGGACGACCTATGCTAAGCAAGAAAGAAGGCTCAATACCTTCCATTTGCGGTGTCTACGCCGCATCCTCGGCATCTCGTGGCAAGATAAAGTGACAAATGTCGAGGTGTTGTCACGTGCTGGCCTTCAAAGTATGTATACGCTGCTTAGACAGCGCAGACTTCGCTGGCTTGGCCATGTTCGCCGCATGGAAGATGGTCGCATCCCAAAAGATATCTTCTACGGACAATTAGCAGATGGCAAGAGAACAGTTGGGCGACCACAGCTGAGGTTCAAAGATGTGTGCAAGAGAGATATGAGGGCGCTGGACATGGATCCAGCAACATGGGAGGATGAAGCTGCCGATCGCACTTAGTGGCGATGCTTTTTGCGGCGCCACCTCAGATTGGGCGAAGAGAGGCTCACACAAGAAGCAGAGGTGAGGAGAAAACGTCGAAAGGAGCACCAGGAAAATAAGCAGCTGAGGGCTGCCACCTCAGGGGCGCATTCCCATAGTCAGTTATGACTGAAGGCGCTATTATTATTTATAACACCAAAATCCAGTGAAATAAATGAAGGAACTAAACTACTGAATCTCAAGACTAATATATTTTACCGTAGCACCATAATGAATTCACTCCAATATAAAAGAACTCCAAAGAAATCTTGTAAGATTCTAATATAAGCTAGTACTCCTTCCAATCTCTGGGCAACGAATGATAAACTGCATTTTCGGCGATGCCAGTATATAGTTAATGAAATGAAAAGTAACAGCTACATGCTAAGAATCACGCCTTATTTGATATTAGGGAAATTTTCTGTTTCGCCGCTAGACTTTCCCCGTCTTTCCTTCGTTCGATTTCCCCCTGTATCTCTCGGCCCGGCAGAAATTTAAACGTGTAAACCGTAGGTGTGAAAAACTGCTTCGTTCTTCTGGGACCACCACCGTCTTTGGACTGACCGCCTATGTCTCCTCTTGGCAACGTCCTTCTAGACGGGATGACAGAAAAGAGGTAGGGAAATGCCTGATTTTCAAGGATCGAGAGATAGACAGAAGGTGTGGCTAACTAAACCTAAGACAAAACGAAACTCCTGGATCCTCGTACGATAACTGTTTACATATTAATTTGCGCACGTGGTGAAAATCCACGTGGAAATGTACATACTAATTTGCACGCGTGGTAAGATTCCACGTTGACGATAAAATTACAACAATATTCAGGGGTACTGATGCTATTCGAGGGTACTACCATTATCATCCATCAATTCAGGGATATCAATTTTCATCCTATCCGTCACATTAATGGATCATTAGTTTATCAAAATGTTATATAGATATGACCAATTAGTGTAGATGATACATCTTTTAATCCCGTGGGTTGACTGTGTGAGATTGTATGTGATGGTGATATTATTCCATGTATTGTTTGTTTTGTGAAGGTCGACATTAAAATCCCCCAGTAGAATTATTTCCTTGGAAGAGGCCCAAACAGTGTCCATCACTCATGTGAATATATCAAATCATAAAGTAGAAGAGCTAGGGTTTCGGTAAATGGCATTGTAATGTCATAATCTCATATGTAATTGTGAATCAATATAATGATAATAATTGAAATTCAGGAATGAAATAATTAATGCTCCAGCAAACCATGCAACTAACCTGATTGATTTCGTTTCAGGAATAACGGAAGGAGGTTGTTTCCACTAAATCTAAATGATGGAGTATCTCATTATGTTTCTTAAAAAAAGTGTGTAAATGCCGCTGCCTTTTTATTCAGTAACTTTTCTCTACACAGGTGTATTTTTGTGGAATTTACCTTGTACAACGCTGACTCTGACCACTTCACCAGTGTTATGATTGCATTTGAATTTGACAATTTTGGGGCAATATTACCCTATGCTTCTATACACTCTGCTATGTTCTTTAATGAGGACAGAAGAAAAAATGTGTGGCTACAGCTCAGCGAGGTAGGTAATTACTTAAGCCAAGCCTTCTTAGATGTACAAGAGAAAATATATATAGAGATTAAAATAATATGCATCTATCACTTTTAAATTAAATGCCACATTATTACAAATTAAATGCTTCTACGTAATGTTACATGAAATTATGATTTATGCCTACTTGTGTATCTACAGGCTGTAGCTGTTTTACACATGGTAGAGGATTTATCACCAATGTGTAACCGAGGTTCGAAAGGAGAGCAAAGATTAGTAACATTGTAGCCTATAAAACAAGTTATTAGCGGAGACAAAAGAAGGCCGGGCATGTGGTCGGTTACCCCTTCATGTAGAACATATTTAAACTTCAACAAACAATAAGTTAATACAGCAATCCAAGACCGAAAACGTTTCTCCGGCAAGAATGCTCCTGATGCAAAATAGAAAAAATCCAAAAGGAGTCTGGGTTGACGACTCAGCTTTATCTGCTTGGAAAATCTCCAGAATTGGCAGCTAGAATGTTCGTACTTTAAACAAACTAGAGAAAACTGTACAAGTGGCAGCAGAAATGGGGAATTAAGGGATAGATATCCTAGGATTCTGCAAGACAAGTTGTAAGGGCATAAAGAGGAAGAAATGATCATGGAGAAGTGGTGTGACCTCTTGATATGAATAAGAACGTGACTACCACAGTGAAAAGATGACTCTAAATATGTCTAAGGAAGCACAGAAATCACTCATATAATCATCTTCTTCTTCTGCTGTCAGTCTCAGACGTCGACTTGAATATTTTCAAACTAGAAGTGATCTGCCTGAGTCTGTTAGTATCTCTGTACAGTTTGTCTAGGGATTGTACTGGGGATGACCATATGTGCTTTCTCTGTTCTTCATATGTTGGGCTTATTTAAGATGAAAAACACTGTGTATGTCTGTTATAAGTAAAACTTATAACAAGTGTGCCTAATAATAGGTTTAGCTCATCAGGGCTCTTTATTTTATACGAGTCACTGGAAAAGACGGGTGAGCTACGTTAAGCCGATATGCTTGGTTGGCTCTCGTGAGACAGGTGAGACTGGTGGGACAGAAGTGCGGGGCAGAGAGGATTTTGTGTGAGGGTGAGTGGGCGTGCGTGTGTTGAGCTCCTGCATTTTAAAGTGTTTGGAAATGGAGTTCTGTGATTACTAATACAATATATATGTCATATTGAGAGCGGAACGACAGCCTTCCTGACATGGACTGACTGTCGATTATCTGCCATTATATTGTTGGATCTAAATGCATTTAATTGTGGAGCTGCGTGCTGTCCAGAATAAATTATATTGTCCACATCGCCAGTTCTAACTCAAATCATCCTGAGTGGTGTGGGGCTGGTTGCGGTATCTTAAGAGATTTATTACCCTAGACGTTATCTTGGCTACAGGAACCATCCTGTCGCTACAATGTTAACATTACCATCTAAACGACACGTAACAATGTCGTTTTCTTTTATTTCTCTTCACAGGCCATGCATTGACTCACTACTCGGGTGATGTTAGGGGTTACTACATCTGAATGCTCGCCGTATTGATATATTTTTTGGAGATCCGCAGAGAAAAGTCATTAGGAGGCATTGTGTGTTCTTCTTAAAATACTCTCTGATATGTTATTTATGTATGCAAGGAAGTGTGTGGGCGGCAGAACTCCCCCTTGGGAAACACCATGCTGCAACATCATCATCCTACTGGTCTGTCCTTGTAGTTTTACTCTGGCAATTCTATTATTAAGGTAGTGGCTGATCCACACACTTCACTTCTTTGCAACTTGTCCTCAAATGCTTTTTTCTAATTCAGCCCAAACCACCTGTGTGCGCTTTTTCTCTTGATCAATTTTCCTATGCAACTAAGTTTACTGGTAGATCTGCAGGCAATTCGTTTAGTCAGATCTTTGACTTTCTTTGGTATTGGAATCGATGTGGTGGCTTGTGAAGTATAATGGAAAGTTAGCCTATAGTAATCGGACAATCTTTGAAACCTCGTAGCGCTCTACGATTTGCTAGCTAAAACCATGCATTTACGGCCTGTCTTTACTCACACAAGCTTACTTTTTTGTTCCCGCCTCTTTTCTTAAACACGTGAAAACGCAGTGTTTACAAATTTTCGAATCCTGCCCGTCAAAACAGGTAGCGACTTAGCTTTTGTTTACCTCATTTTCCCACGCCAATATCTGTCAGGCATACGATCTCAGACAGAAAACACGTGAAACAGATGTAACGGCTTTTTGAAGTCTCTGGAGAGGGGAGTTAACGCTTTGATGTCGTATACGCAGAAAATTCTTCGAGAACCCGTTAGACGTAAGAATTCTTCTGATGTCGGTTAGCAACGCCCGACAGAGCCGATCTGTAAGCCTTTCATTTGAGAAACGCAGTCGCTGTTCCCCGCTACACATAGTAACGCGAAAAGTAACATCATCGATAGATCAGAGAAATTTAAGCATATATAAGCTGTGTTTTCTTAAAACTCGCTATCAGCGTCACTCACATTCTTGGATAGTCTAAGCACGCAGTTCTAGAGCCATTTTCTCAAATGTGTTATTAGCAATTCGGGGGGATTTTTCATTCTGATTTCTTGTAATAGAAATTAGTGCTTACGTGTTTTAAAATGTTAGCTTTTACCAATTTAAAGTGTTAGGTTTACCATTATAATTCACTTAGATTTTCCAGCTGTTAAAACTAGTGAAATCAAATAACGCGTAGCTATTTCATACCAGATGTTTAGTTATAATGTTAATTTTCACCACACGCATTCCCACACAAGAAGATACGGTTTTAGCTGACTGGTGTATATGCTAGGCGCAACTATTAGTGACAGAAAAGAATTCACGCTTTATTTCATTGTGCTTATTTATTATAAGTGGCTTTTATTTAATATCATACGACTAAACTATCAGACGCAGACCAAATTAATAGCTACTTGAAAACCGGCGATAGTTTGTGATAATTGACATTGTACGCTGATCGTAAACCGCGAGCAGGGGGAGAGTCGCATAACTCAATCCAACCTACAATCGCTAAGCGACGCGCGATAAGGTAGGCTAAAGAAAACACCTGTACCGTTTAACTTTAATCAGTACTGACGGAGTGGATAAGAGATCGTCTTGTCCCCATCTGTGTGCATATATATATATAGCTATATAGAATAGTAGCATTTTTCCATAAATGTTTTTCTTACATTCCTAGCAGACCTGATCAAGAGCGTCCAGCGGTCTTTTCTTTTGTTTATTTTTATGGTCTGTGAAATTTTGCTTTCTTAGTTCCCTGTGCCTCAAATTGGTTTGAGCGGTACCGATCTTCATTGTAAGCGTGTACTCGCCAAAGATACATGAGAACTGTTCTGTATTAACTGGACTTACCAAACCCAGCAATATTTTTCAATTTTTATCAGCCCACTTGGGTGTACAAAAATAACATTTATTCCCGACTTCTGGCAGTCGCATTCAAGCGAAGCATCCAGAAATTTACGCTGTTCAGAATCGGAGCTCTAACGTAGAGTCAGCCGATAGGATTATCATCATTTATCATTGTAACATTTTGGCATCCAGACGTAAATTGCGAACCACAAGAGCACGTTCCTACATCGACTATTCACAGTAACATTTGTTAGCTAAAAAATTAAAAACTACCAGACTTGGCGTTCCCCTCAAAAGTTGTTGTTAGAGGATGAACTGTGGTCAATGTGGGAAGTGAACTGGATAGTTGTACGCCGAGGAATATCTCCTAGAAGGTAAGAGTGAGAAATTGGCCACTGTTTGCAAGAGAGAGTGAATCTTTTTCTTTGTTACAGAGATTTTACCAACCTTGGATTTGCCTAATTTGTTTACTTTACTGTACTTTTAGAGTCAGAATGTGTTTACTTTACTTGTCTACTCTGTATCATAGTGCTAACCTTCGACCTTTGGGTTATTAACTTTGGGTTCTTTTCTCCATAGGGGGAGGGCGCATCTATTTTTGTTATTTCATATGTATGTAAATCTGATTTGTTTGATTTTTCTTTAGATAATTGGTGTTGTCAAGTTTAGTGATAATAAACAACAAAGAAACTTAACTTTGTGTGTTGGTCAGACCCATACCCAATTAACCGTAGTTTTTCACGTTTGTGTGTCTTTTTGTTGTTACATAGCTGCGTGTGTTTTTAGTTAAACTTATATTTATATGTATGAGGAGGGCAAGGTTGTCGTGTACTAAATTACAGTCATATAGATAGGCTGGTNTCAGCTTTTTCCCGATGAAAGTATATTGTGACCTTGTTTGATTGCAGTATGGTTGTTTATAAGGTGCCTCATTGCTCAGGGCTCCAACTAGTTTCCACAGCTTGTTCCCTTCTTTATCTAGGCTGGGATGATTTTCTGTTGTTTGCTTCAGCTGTCTCTTGTTGTTTGATTTAATGTTCTTTTGTATTTTGCAGTGGTGGCTTTGGGTAGGCTGTTTGCTTCACTCATAGAATGAGTCGCAATGGCCATCTGATTTATAACAGCAGTATTCAAAACAATAAAGGGAGTAGATAGAAGGAAACTTAGTACAAGGAAGATAGTGCTGTCCTCCGGAAATGGATATGAAAGCTCATATCATAATGAAGAGGACCTAGATCATAAAAGCAACATTCAAATCAGCTAAATAGAAAATAAAATATAAACATCATCCATTGTTTTGAGCCATTTTAGCGTAGTGGTTAGTGCACAGGCTTCCTTGCTCGGTGGTCCATAATTCAATCCCGAGTTGAAGTGGGATTTTTTAGACCGCAAACAGCTCCGGGGTCGACCCAACCTCATGAATTGGGAACCAGGGTAACTCTGGGAAGGTTAAGACGGCCGGCGTGATGCTGACCACATCACCCCTCGTGTGCCGATGGTCAAGAAAATATGGACCTAACACTATATTCCCAGTATGCCTCAATGGGCGCCTAACGGGTTCCTTCCTTTTTTTTATCCATTGTTATGCACCAACCATTGACAAAAAAGAGTCTCTGAAAAAAGCATTTTACACCAGACGGTAAACTATTATTTATAAAATAAGAAGAAAAGACATCACCATTTTGATGGGTGATATGAATGCAAAGATAGGTATGAACAACACCCGCTTCGAAGGAATCATGGGAATAAAACCATGAAACCAAGAAGCAAAGACACATTTACAATCACAATATCCAACAATTGCCAAGTGCTCCAACAGCTGGATAATGTTGCTAACACAGAAGACCACTGCCAGCGAAAAAAAGCTCTATAGAAAAAGACATGCAAAGAAATACTCGGAAAAAAGAGAATGCCACCATAAAGCATGAATAACAAAAGAAACCATCAAGATAAAAGACAGAAGACAAAGCAGATTTAAACCAAAGCAAACCCGAAGTTCCAGCATCAAGACTCAGGAAGTATTCACTGTAGCAAACAAAGAAGAAGCACCAATAGAGAAGAGGAAACATATTGGGGAATTAGCAAAGAAAGGCAAAGGATGCTGCAGTCAAAGGAAGTATGACAGACCTGTATAAAAGCACAAAGAAGCAAAGATGGAAACACAAGCAAACAAATGACATTATTAAAGACAAGAATGTGACAATAAATTAGCAATATACAAAAGCAAATGAAAAGGTGGACGGAAAATGTTGAGGACCTTCTCAATAGACAAGTTTCACAAAATCCCTCCGACATCCAGTCAGCAGAAAGGGATCTGAACGTTAACTGTGAACGACCAAGTAGAGAAGAAATAAAGAAAGTCATAATGCTTCTAAGAGATGTAAAGGCGGCTAGTCCAGAAGACATTGAAGCAGAGGTCATCAAAGCAGATATTGGTATTGCTACAGAGATTTTGTACAAATTACGTGGTAAATTCTGGGAGAGCAAGTAATTAATTATATATGGTTCTATAAATAGACCATGGCTGGGAGAGCAAAGAAATACCAGCAGAATGGAAGGGGACATTAAAAGAGTCCATAGACAAACAGCTGAGAGATGGCAGGCATGTTGTAGACAAAACAGATCATGTACAAATCAAATAGCCACATGGAGAACAACAGAGGAACAAAGCCTAGAATGAAACTCACCCCTTGACAATGAATTTATGCACTATGACAAGGTACAGTATTAGCGCAGACAGAAAATCACCTTGGAAATCGGCGAGGCATTATGAAGGGCCATTTGAAGCTCATTAATTAATAAAGAAAAATTGTGAAAAAATGACATGCAGAGTTCTTCATGAAAGACAACTTACAGAACCGTTTGGGATAAATACTGGTGCGCGCCTTTTGTCTCCATGTATGATCTAACTAGCAATAGATTGGGTTACTAAAACTTTGACGACACAAGGCAGAAATGGTGGAATCCAAATATCAAAACAAAATAAAAATACAAAAAGCAAGAGGTGCTTTCATTGCATTGGCAAATATATGGAGATCAAGAGAAGTCAAGTCGAGCACGAAAATACGAATCTTCAAATTAAATGTCAAGTTATTGTATGCCTCTGAAACATGGAGAACACGAAAAACAACAACCGAAAATCTACAGACTTTAATAAATGGATGCTTGCTGTCGTACATTTTAGATAGGTGATCAAGATAGATTCTGGTCCCGTCTGAATAGAACTGGAAAAGGTGGTACTTAGTGAGGCATAAGGTAAAGAAATAGATATCACGAGTGAAATGTGAAAGGTAGAGTCGATCCCTGGATTGAGAAGATACTCTAGTCCAGTCTATCGTTTACGATTGAAATTTTGTTGATCAGACAGTATACCACTCTGTATATATTAACATATACACTATAACCACTCAAATACACGCACACACACAGATAAGTGACGACAACTTGACGGACAAACGTGAAACTATATTAATGGAGTAGAGATATTTGGCCGACCTGACCAACACCTGTAATTAAGTTTATGTTAAGTTTATTTATCATAGGAAAACTTCACAACATCCAATATCAATAAAAATAAACAAAAATCATAGGTTACAGAAATACTAAGAATTAAACTAATAAGTGCAATTCCCCCCCCCCCCCCCCCCCCCCCCCCCCCCCCCCCCTCTTTCTGGTGAGACAAGATCCCTTTAGAAGAGTTATTAACCCCCAAAAGGTCAAGAGATTTGCGCTATGGTATAGAATTTGCCTGTACTGTAAAGAACAGAGTTTCTAATTTAACCTGTCCTGAAATGAACAGTATTAGCAAAACATAAGAAGAAAAAAAAAAAAAAGTGAGTACAATGATTATAAAGAAGAAGAATAATTCACTCCTGCTTTCTCTCGCTCTGGCAAAAATGTGGCCACATTTTAATCTCGCTTACCTAATTGCTGATTTACAACGTCTGGAACAGAGCTCCTTGGTACACACAACAAATCTTGTTGGCAAGATTGTTTGGCAAAACAAGAGCCAGTTCCTCAAATTTACTGATTAATCCTCTTATTCGGGGAACGCTTGCTTTGTTATTGTTTATTGAATCTGTTCATGTCACAGCAATTAATCCAGGTAGGAAAAACACTTTCGAGATATAATGTTCACAGTGTACAGTTGCTTGAAATATTCGATAGTTAAATAGAATGTCAGGTAGATACATCTTTTCTGGGTAAATCCTCTTCACAACACACTGATATGTAGTCGGGAAATGTTAAAATTGATATTTCTCCGCCACAGCGGGCTGGATGTAAATGAAAATACAAAAAAAAAAAAAGAAATCTGGGTAGCTAAATGTCCAGTTACTGTTATTCTTAGTGTCATATATTGGAAAGCTCTCTCTCTCTCTCTCTCTCTCTCTCTCTGTCTCTCTCTCTCTCTGTCTCTCCCTCTCTAGGTGAAACAGGAGGCCAACCAGATCAACCTTGAAGACGCGATATTTACATAAGAATTGTTCTTTCTTGTATTTGTTGGACTAGACTTAGACCCTTTTCTCAGATTAAGACCGCTGTTAGGTTTTAGGTTTGTGACTAGTCAATTAAAATATCTCTCATCTGGATGATAGCGAGTAATTAATTTAACGTTACAGCCGAAAAATTAGCTATACATTATTTTAATTTGCTAGTCAATTAACACAAAAATCTTAGTGAAATATCCTGACGGACTTTAACAATTAAATCACTCAAAATGCTAGTGTAATATTTACCAATACACAGAAATTAAACAATCTCCAATCGAAAAACTAAGTAGGTCCACTGGTACAATGGATCTAGAAATCGAAGCTAGATGTTCTGAAAAATTCTGTGGATACTAGATACACTGAGTTTAAAGGCTGGGATATATACTGAAGCGCATTAAAAACGCACCAATATTATATATATTGATGCCGAGAAGCTGGGAAAAATGTGTGGGAATGGATTCTCCCCGTTTTTATCTATGTGTCGGGAAACGCAATACTCAGAAAAGCGTTTCGTTTCTATTCTTTTACCATAGTTATTGGTGGTACCAGCAGAAAGTACTATCTCTGGAACAAGAAGTGAACAGTGGCCTAACCTTTAAGACGAGCAACCAAATTTGTAGACTCTCCTTGACATTTCCGGGAAACGAGCTGCACCAGACAACCTTGACCAGCGACGAGCATGAGCAGTGTAAAAAGAACCCATCAGCGGGAGCAGAATCTACTATTGGCAGCTAAGTGCTAAATCTACGCTGCCAAAGTGAACTTTTTTTTCCCATCGACTCTACTATAAATCAATGATGACACTTTTTTTTCTAAACTTTCAAATTATTTTCGAAGTGTTAAAACTTAAGTGATTATAAAATTTTGTTATGTGTAATTTTACAAATTTAACTTCGATTTAATCTTTTTAAATGCACTGCGTGTTTGTCTCAGTCAATTTATTACACACACTCTAAAGATCTATTCCAGAATAATAAGAATTACACTGAGTAAACCAGTGGTGGGGGCTAAACGATCTAAAATTAACCACTGCTTAATTCTTCACAAAAGTGGTCGGCAGAATCTGGAATTAACGTACTCAGAAAAAGCAGCATTGTTTTCGCTTATCTGTATATCTTGTCAAGACTCCCTTTGTGATAGAAGTGTCATTACCAATCTACCTACATCTCTGTTAAGAGTAATCTTGTGAATAGGTAGACACCTTAGAAGCCCATTTGAGATACTCTTGAGTTTTGGCCACTATTGGACCACTACTGCAAAGCATGGGAGGTAATTCCGTCACATTGGCTATCAGTGTCGGTTATGCTGCTTCTGATGGTTTGGTTCTTGGTAGAATGATCATGCTCGTCGCTGGTCAAGGCTGTAGGACGCAGCACGTTCGCAGAAGTGTCAAGGAGTGTCTACTTTTGGTCCCTCGGTTTAAAGCTCAGGCGCTTTGTCCTTTCTTGTTCCAGAGATAGTTCCCTCAACTGGTACCATGAACAACTAAGATAAAAGAATAGAAACAAAACGTTCTTTTGAATATTTTGTTTTATGACACATAGTTATGGGTCCCTTTCTCCAATTCCACCATCCCATCTACCTCAGACTTTAACATCGATGAGAATTAAACAATTCCTCGAGAGGAAACTTTCTGTACATTTAAATTGAAAAGCTTCATATTAACTTTACTGTAGTGGTTTTTGATGTTATGGTGTGGTTGCTATGTTACCTAGTGTACTGGATGAGGTCAACTGTAAAGGCTCCTGAAGATAAAAGTTTATGTGAGTTACAGAATGCCTTTCTGCTACCACTTATGACCTCAAACAGACTTATTCTGCTATTATGTATGTTAGCTACGTTTAATGTCTAGGGTAATGAAATGTGATGTGTAGGTAATTTAAATACACTGACACACACATGTAAACACTAATTCTAATAATAATAATAAGCTCTATGATCAATTCAACTAACACTGGCTTTAGAATTTAAATTTTATAATTTTTTGAATTTATTTAGTCCTGAACCAAATTTTCTTATGGTCAGGACATATGAAACAATATGTATTTATCAATAAAAGTGCATATATATATTAAATAATCAAATGAAAATTTTGTACATAGATATATGGTTACATTGGTTAATACTACCACTAACTACAGTGTCTTTGGAAAACTAGCACTGGATGTCTAGTCGGGGTGGTGTCATCATACCCGATCTCTGTTTACAATGTTCATTGTCTTTGAAATATGGAACTGAAGTATAGTTTATATACACCAGGATTTGGTTTATTTATTTATTTGTGGAAAAGTTTGTAGAATCCACAGCACGCCAGGTATTCAACTTATCTGGCCTGTGACGATGCAGTAGAGACTTCAAGTGGCCCACTCCTCACAAGTGCTGGAGTAAAATGGTAGGCTTCTTAGGCATCCACTCTTGGACCTCTTCAAAGCATCTGGCACTAGCGTAGTGCCAGACCAGAAACTCTGAAAACCAAAATTTGTGCCATGTGTCAACACACTGCCTACTGCACCATTTTTACACACAACAAAGCAAAGCAAAATTTACAAAGATCGGGTCAGATCTCTCTGACCAACTCAGCACATCTCACCCAGGTGGTATCAAATAGCACCAGTTTCCCATGACTGCATTGCATCCGAAATATGTTCATTAGTCTCCTTTTCCATCCAATAAGGTGGGTGATATGTTCCCACTGATCTCAAATATAAATCTGTCTTCTATAGTCTTGGATATGTTTTCCTATATTATTTGTTTGCCTCTAGGCCCTGGACTGTCGCTGGGGACCTAGAATAAGCACTCACTTGTCGTAATCATTTTTCATGACATGGCAGTATCAATCACTCAAAATATTAAATGTTAAATAAAAGGGTTAATGAATTTTTCTCCTTACCACAATTCAAAATTGAAAACACAGTTACGTTGTACTAGCAAAACTCAGCTGAGCTGCTGGCTAGATTATGGCGTCCCACTGATAATATATAATATCTCCTAGAAATCACTCTTCTAGCATTAACGAACTGTGCATCTGGACAGTCTACTACAAAATGGCAATTGGTTCTACTGTTTTTTCTACAATATGAAAGCTTCTGTCCAATCAGCGGACTTCCCCACTACGTTCAAATATTTAAACTACAATTGTCAAATTTAGGTCCAGTTTCTGTCTAGTGTGTAATATTTTTATGTCGGTCTGTCCGTCCTAACTCTGTTTTTCCCAAAATTACACTTGATTTTAGACGAAACTACAAAAAAAACTACACAAATTTTCCCCCACTTACTTATACGATTTCGAGACAAAGTTATTTTTAGCTTCTACCCTCCCTTTTTTGCCCCTTGTCCACATGCAGTTTGGTTTTATGCGTTAGGCTCAAGGACGCGTCAAAAGTGATTTTTGTGAGAAGTATGCACAAATAACTGTCGGCTAGTCTGTATTGAACAATACAGTCTTTCGTCAATATCTTCCGTGTTATCTGTCCGTCTGTGTATTAAAAGTATATTATTTCTCTGGTAAAGATGGGCTATCAAACTAGCTATTTTTTATTCTCCTAAACTTATTATTAAGAAAAAACCTACTTTTTCAAGGTTAGTTTTGAAATTTGTTTTTGTACCTTCGTTCACGCGTTTGCCGCTAGATTCAAACTAAAACGACTAATTACCGTAGAACGTCCAAGATACGTCTGTTTCTGACAAGAGCTAAGGTCGTTTTTTGTCCATTTCCTTACATTGTGTCAACTAGTGGCGTAATGTTTTTCTTCAAAAACTGCAAATCGCGTCTTCTAGACTTCAGGTTCAAACACGTGTTCAGACCGTCACATTTTTTTCTTTTATCTCCGTTTCCACCCCGTCTAAAAAGGATAGTCCGTTAGTCTGCATGTTATAACTAGTTAGTTTCAATGGCGCTAGAAAACGCTGGCATGGGCGAGAATGTATCAGCGTATCTTACCTATATTTTTATCCCTACATGTTATTTTACCTGTTTACTTTATAAATGGAGGAATTTTAACGTTGCATCACTGTAATTTCACCACACATCTCCCCACTTGAGAACATGCACTAATGCAAGTTCCAAAACCAGTGATACACATAGATAAAATTAACTCCTCACGCCTGCCAACTACTCTAATTTTGATCACAGGGGTGCCTACTGAGGAAATCTGCACCGACATTCTGTGACCCCGGGATATATTCAATATTAAACTGATATGGTTGCAACAATAAAGACCATCTTAACAATCTTGCATTTTCATGCTTGGCCTGAGATAAGAACACGAGAGGCTGGTGATCTGTCTGGACCAAAAAAGTCCTACCATACAGATAGATTTGGAACTTTTTTATTGCCCAGATTAACGCTAAACATTCTTTTTTGCTTGTGGAATATCCTTGTTCCGCTTTGTTCAACTTGCGGCTTGCATAAGCGACTGGGTTCAGTTCCCCATTGGGTGAAGAGGACCTTTGCAACAAAGTAGCCCCCAGGCCTACATTGCTTGCGTCTGTTCTCACCACAAAGTCCTGAGTCAAATCAGGCAATTTGAGAATAGGCTTGCTAGTGAGTTTTTCCTTTAACTCTTGAAATGCCAATTCACATTGCGCTGACCAAACAATTTTATCTGGATTTCCCTTGCGAGTCAGATCAGTCAGAGGAGCACATATAGAGTTAAAATTTTTGATATATTTTTGGTAAAACCCACATAACGACACGAATGATCGCACGTCTTTTTTTGTTTGCGGTCTAGGTGCTCTCTGCAGTTTTTCCAAGTTCTTGGGGTCAGGGGTCATGTTACCCTGATATACAGTATGTCCCAAGAATTCCAACTCTTTGCATCCAATACAACATTTTGTTGGTCTAGCAGTTAAGTTCGCTTCTCTGAGCCTATCAAATAACATATTCAGAGAGTTAATGTGTTCTTCAAATGTTTCTGTGGCGATGAGAATATCATCCATGAAATTTGTGATACATGGATTATTCAAGGGATCCAACAATTTGCGCATCATCCTAGAAAATACACTCGGAGCATTTTTCAATCCGAATGGTAGCATGTTGAATTCATAATGTCCTTCCGAGGTGCTAAAAGCTAAATAAGGTCTAACTTCAGGCTTCACTGGAATCTGGTAATAGCCTTTGCTAAGATCCACCTTCGAAAAGTATTTTGCCTTGTTCAATCTGGCAAATAACTGTTTTGTGTCCGGTAATGGATCCACTTGACCTTCTGTGACAGCATTCAGTTTCCTGTAATCTATGCACAGTCTATGTTCCCCAGACGGTTTCCTCAACAAAACTACACTGGAGCTAAAAGAAGATTCACTGTGAGAAATAATCCCTTCTTTCAACAAATAATCTATCTCCTCTTTCAATGCCTTCTCCTTAGCGAACGGAACAGAATAGGCTCTCATACAGATTGGGTTTGAGTCTACCAGCTTCATGTCATACTGTAGCAAATTTGTATGTCCTGGTTTATCTGTTAATACATCCGTATGTTCCTCCAGAACCTGTTGAACTCTCTCCCTCTGATTTTTAGTCAGGTGCTTACTGACTTTTACCTGTGCGGCTGTCTCACAGGGGTGTAATGGGTATTCATGTGAGGTGAGTGGTTCCTTTTTCATTTCAGTTGCGATAGCCAAGGTCAGTAAGGGGGTGCCTTCCTGGATTGGTCTGTCCAGATACTTCTTTAAAAGGTTCACATGATATATTTTCTCCTTCCCCTTTTTGTCAATTTTATAGTTTGTTCTAGACACCTTCTCTAGAACCGTATATGGACCTTGCCATCCAATTTGCAACTTATTCTGGCTGCCGGGTAGTAGAAGAAGCACTTTCTCTCCCACAGCTAATTCTCTGTCCTTTGCTTTCCTATTAAAATAAGCTGCATGTTTCTTCCTGGCTTGTCTCAAATTATCATTTGCCAGTTTCCATCCAGCTTTCAGACGAGTGGTCAGCTCGTTCACATATTGATATGATGAGGTAACAGTCTCTTCTGCTTTCTCATCTGTCCAGGTCCTTAATAATTTACATATGGACTTTTAATTTTTTATACTTATTTTTCATGGCACCCGTCTGGTCCTTTCCATTAGAAGCATTATAGTGAGGACCTTTCTTCCTAGAATCATCACTCACAAATCGACCACTACCAATTTTTTTCTTGGGGTTTGTCTTCCCACTTTAGATTCCTTATGAGAGATCTTCGCTCTCTTTTAGTTTCCTCCAGTTTATATAATTCTGACCGAGGGATTGTCAGCTTATTCTGGGGTAAAATTACTCTTTGTACTCGTCGCATAGTGGCCATGTTAATACATTCAAGTGAAGACTGGGTGTGAAAAGGGGGCTCCCATTCCACTTTGTCTACTTTATTATAATTATTTTTCCTTCCAGGCCTAAGTTTGCCCCGTGGCGTTTCTAGGTCCTGCACATTTTTTTCCCTTTGTGGGTGTTCCCTCATGAAATACGCCACATGCTTCTACAAAGTTCTCAATATCGACATTTACGTCGGGCCAATAGTATTTTCGAGCAACCTTTTGGCAGATGGTACCTATTTTCTCATGGTCACCATCTTTTCCAACATGTAAGCTCCTTATTAAATTTGCCCTATATACCTTGGGAAGAACCAACTGTCCGTAACCAGGGGATCTTGTTCCGGTCTTCCTGTATAGCAATTTGTTCTTCAGATAATAATCTCCCTTGCTTGGAGGTGTGTGGCATTTGGGCAATTTTTTAAAACATGGCTTGAGTGTCCTATCCTCAGCCTGCGCCTTCCTCATCTCTTCTGGATGAGCATTTATAGGTTCACCTTCTTCCTCCTTTGACTGTGACCTGGTCTGCACTGTCGCCATGATCACAGGTCTCTCGGGATTCCCAAAGAAGACGTATCTACACCCCAATATCAGAGGGTAGATTGGTTCATCTATCACTGCTGCTCTGATTTCTCCTTCCACATAGCGAGTTTTCACCGTTATCCTTGCGATGGGAAGTGTCATGAGTGGTATGTCCTTAGTCGCCCCTTGTATTTCCACTGTTTCGGTGGTATACTGACTTGGGTCCACTAGGCTAGCCTTCACAACTGAATCATAATCCAAACCTGTATCATATAGGCACCTTATGGTGACCCCATTACAAATAACATCCTCACAAACTGGGGGGTGATAAGGTTCCTGCTGTCCATTAGGATTAACCTTTAATCTCTGGTTCCCCGATTTCATTGCAGCAATGTTTGAAGGTTTCCTTTTACAAAATTCGGTGTTATGGTTGTCCTTCTTACACCATTTGCACCACCTCTTTCCTTGGTTAAAAGGTTTTCTTTCATTATATTTTTGGTCATTGAACTGTGAGTTTCTATCACGATAATCATTTCGTGGCCTATCAAAGTTTGTCCTACCTTTATTACCTTGTTCTCTGGTATCAAATTTATTAAAGTGCTGTGGGGCTTTAAAATTTTCTATATGTTTCTTTTTAGAGCCAACTACCTCTGCCTGGGCTGCTTGATACCTCTCAGCGACATTCAAAACCTCCCCCAACCTCTCTGCACCTTGTTCCATGAGAAATTTTCTCAGGTCTGGAGCCATGTACTCTCTTAATTGCTCTATCATGATCATTTCTTTGAGATCTTTGGTCTTCCCCAGAGCAGTCCATTTCTCCAAATAGGTTTCCAGTCTGGCAGAGAATTGGTGGTATGTCTCCCCAGACAACAGTTTGGCATTTCTAAACCTCTTACGATAAAATTCACCATTCTTTTCATATCTCAATAACAGAGCCTGCTTTAGCATGTCATAATTGTCTTGGTCGTCTCTATTAATTTTAGCAAAAACTTCATAAGAAGTACATCTAAGCCCCTGGGATAACTTAAAACTCCACCTCTCTCTCTCCAACCCATACGTAGTAGCCAGTAGTTCAAATCCACTTAGGTACCCCTCTATGTCATCGTCTTTCTCAACAAAATGGTCTAAATGAAGCCCCATAGCTGAGATTGAGGCTCCCTGACTAGGCGTGGCATCTGAGGAAAAGGGGCTGGCACCATTTTCAGGAGCATGGCCTTGAATTTCCAACTCCCTTAGTCGTAACTCGTGCTCCCTTTGCAATCTCCTATCTTCTGTTTCCCTTTCAGCCCTTTTGTCTTCTAATTGGAGCCTCTTTATTTCAGCCTCCCTATCTGCCTCCAATGCCTGGCCTCCCTGTCAGCCTCAATTTGCAGCCTCTTAAGTTCTTTATCAGCCTCAATTTGTAACCTCTTCTCTTCAGCTAACCTCCTATCTTCCCTTTCAATATACTTGTCACATTCTGAAGTTACATATTGAATTAAAACCTGACCATCCATGTTCATTTCCTTAGCCGTCAGCACAGCAGCCGATCTGAATTTGGCTAGATCTGCCATACTATATCACACAATTTAACAATGACTAAGGTAAATTACAAAATATACTAATTAATTAATTACCACTGGCTGTGAAGATTCATCAACTTTTATTTTCCACTTTTAATTTTAGGGACACTGTTAAATTTATACAACTTATGCCCCCCAATAGTTTAATTCCCGGACCAGGAGACCCTAATATCTTTGTTAAATCTAAATCCCAGACAAGAACTACCCAATATTTGTAGTGGTTTTTGATGTTATGGTGTGGTTGCTATGTTACCTAGTGTACTGGATGAGGTCAACTGTAAAGGCTCCTGAAGATAAAAGTTTATGTGAGTTACAGAATGCCTTTCTGCTACCACTTATGACCTCAAACAGACTTATTCTGCTATTATGTATGTTAGCTACGTTTAATGTCTAGGGTAATGAAATGTGATGTGTAGGTAATTTAAATACACTGACACACACATGTAAACACTAATTCTAATAATAATAATAAGCTCTATGATCAATTCAACTAACACTGGCTTTAGAATTTAAATTTTATAATTTTTTGAATTTATTTAGTCCTGAACCAAATTTTCTTATGGTCAGGACATATGAAACAATATGTATTTATCAATAAAAGTTCATATATATATTAAATAATCAAATGAAAATTTTGTACATAGATATATGGTTACATTGGTTAATATTACCACTAACTACAGTGTCTTTGGAAAACTAGCACTGGATGTCTAGTCGGGGTGGTGTCATCATACCCGATCTCTGTTTACAATGTTCATTGTCTTTGAAATATGGAACTGAAGTATAGTTTATATACACCAGGATTTGGTTTATTTATTTATTTGTGGAAAAGTTTGATGAATCCACAGCAGGCCAGGTATTCAACTTATCTGGCCTGTGACGATGCAGTAGAGACTTCAAGTGGCCCACTCCTCACAAGTGCTGGAGTAAAATGGTAGGCTTCTTAGGCATCCACTCTTGGACCTCTTCAAAGCATCTGGCACTAGCGTAGTGCCAGACCAGAAACTCTGAAAACCAAAATTTGTGCCATGTGTCAACACACTGCCTACTGCACCATTTTTACACACAACAAAGCAAAGCAAAATTTACAAAGATCGGGTCAGATCTCTCTGACCAACTCAGCACATCTCACCCAGGTGGTATCAAATAGCACCAGTTTCCCATGACTGCATTGCATCCGAAATATGTTCATTAGTCTCCTTTTCCATCCAATAAGGTGGGTGATATGTTCCCACTGATCTCAAATATAAATCTGTCTTCTATAGTCTTGGATATGTTTTCCTATATTATTTGTTTGCCTCTAGGCCCTGGACTGTCGCTGGGGACCTAGAATAAGCACTCACTTGTCGTAATCAATTTTCATGACATGGCAGTATCAATCACTCAAAATATTAAATGTTAAATAAAAGGGTTAATGAATTTTTCTCCTTACCACAATTCAAAATTGAAAACACAGTTACGTTGTACTAGCAAAACTCAGCTGAGCTGCTGGCTAGATTATGGCGTCCCACTGATAATATATAATATCTCCTAGAAATCACTCTTCTAGCATTAACGAACTGTGCATCTGGACAGTCTACTACAAAATGGCAATTGGTTCTACTGTTTTTTCTACAATATGAAAGCTTCTGTCCAATCAGCGGACTTCCCCACTACGTTCAAATATTTAAACTACAATTGTCAAATTTAGGTCCAGTTTCTGTCTAGTGTGTAATATTTTTATGTCGGTCTGTCCGTCCTAACTCTGTTTTTCCCAAAATTACACTTGATTTTAGACGAAACTACAAAAAAAACTACACAAATTTTCCCCCACTTACTTATACGATTTCGAGACAAAGTTATTTTTAGCTTCTACCCTCCCTTTTTTGCCCCTTGTCCACATGCAGTTTGGTTTTATGCGTTAGGCTCAAGGACGCGTCAAAAGTGATTTTTGTGAGAAGTATGCACAAATAACTGTCGGCTAGTCTGTATTGAACAATACAGTCTTTCGTCAATATCTTCCGTGTTATCTGTCCGTCTGTGTAATTAAAAGTATATTATTTCTCTGGTAAAGATGGGCTATCAAACTAGCTATTTTTTATTCTCCTAAACTTATTATTAAGAAAAAACCTACTTTGTCAAGGTTAGTTTTGAAATTTGTTTTTGTACCTTCGTTCACGCGTTTGCCGCTAGATTCAAACTAAAACGACTAATTACCGTAGAACGTCCAAGATACGTCTGTTTCTGACAAGAGCTAAGGTCGTTTTTTGTCCATTTCCTTACATTGTGTCAACTAGTGGCGTAATTTTTTTCTTTAAAAACTGCAAATCGCGTCTTCTAGACTTTAGGTTCAAACACGTGTTCAGACCATCACATTTTTTTTCTTTTATCTCCGTTTCCACCCCGTCTAAAAAGGATAGTCCGTTAGTCTGCATGTTATAACTAGTTAGTTTTGCATGCATTATATCAGCGTATCTTGTTACAGTTTTTTACCTGTTTACTTTATAAATGGAGGAATTTTAACGTTGCATCACTGTAATTTCACCACATTTACATTCAAATGAAAAGATTAATGGTATAAATACAATATGGTTACATTTACATCTGCACTGATTGAAAAGCTTTCAAACTTTCATTCATTTTAAAGTGCATATGTTTAAAAAGACATTTACACTGGTTAGAAACGGAAAATATTATAATTAGAATGTACTTTATTTCTTTAATCTGTCCCTCCCTGCTCCATATGGAACTTAGGACTACCCATGCTTTTAGTTCTCTGTAAGAAACTAGCAATAAAGCAGTCACCAGCACTTGCGGTGTTGGTTCAGGAAATTATCATTCTATATGATGAGATTGCCAGCCTCAAAAGACATGGACATCCACTAGCACTTCTCACATAATAATATTCACATGGCAATATATACATATTAGTTCACCTGTTAGTAGTGAAAAATACAACATGTAAAAGTACAACTTACGCCAATCTTGGCTCACAGACTGTTTGCTCAGAGAAGTAGGTTAAAGGCATTGGCAGATGCCTTTTTCACGTATCTTGGGGTCTTTATGTTAGCACTAAACTCCCACTACGACTCCGTGTTTCAGATTCCTCAGATGCCGGTCTTCCTTATTAAATTGGTTTTCCTGGGCTCTTTAACTCTTTAAATCCCAATTGACTTTCTAATGGCTCAGGGTTTAGACACATTTGACCCAGGAGCCATTTAAGGGGCTTCCGTATCTTTAGCTCCTAACTTTTTACCTTGGATAACTAATAATTTTTCAATGAAAGCTTTAATACTTGTAGCACAAGAGTAAAGTACATCCATTTACCTTCAGTTTCATATGCAACAACAAATTTGTTTATGCATATGAACATTTTTAAAAATTATTTCCAAACAACAACAAAAACGTTTGTTTGGGCCAAACCCCCTTTTCTGCTTGGGACTGAAAGAGTTAAGTCCTTCAAGATGTTCCACTAAGTCCTGTCTGGTAAAGAGAATTCTGAATTCTAACCCTGGCAGTCTGGTTTCATCTTGGCAAGCGATCCTCACTGTGAATTTTCACAGTGTTTTAAAACTGTAATAAGGTAAAGTTATATTGCCTGTCCTCCCCCGCATGTGTTTTGTTACGATGCTGAGACAGCTGCATTAGTTTCAAACATGCGTGTTTAGTGAAGTAATTTGAAAATTATTTCCGCCTGAAATAATATGCGTTATGCAAAAGGTCACGTCTCCCATATATGGAATGGAAACATCTGATCCTCTCTCGGCAATGTTTACAAATACTTCTTACTACTTTGATATAAAGTAATGTCTTTGTAACAAGGTGTACCGGAAACGGTGATGTCATGCATGTCTCTCCAAAATATGTCCTACAGACAATCTAGTTATCTGTCGCTTGAGAACACACAATCCGTCTCTTTACCATCTGGGCAAAAGAACCAACCCTGGCCTCATCAGCGATTAAACAAATGCGCTGGGCGATTTTAGTGTTAATCTGTAGTCTGATGTCGGCCAAACTCGAGATTAAAAAACATGGTTGTCGATTAATTACTATCTCGGCCGTTCCTTGCAAACCAGGGAGAAACGGATAATTAGACAGACGTGACGACTTATCAGTGAGATGAGTGTAAGAATGTTTGAAAATACCAAATATCTGCTACATATCAGAGAAAGAAAAAGGTGGCGACCCGGGAATTCCAGGTTATCAGTCCTCGCTTCAACTGATATTGGGTACTGCAGTAGTGGAGGAGAGATCGAGAAGAGATCGCCCCAAATCCATCTTGTCACAAAAATGTGCCATATACAATTTATTCTGAGTGTTGACGTCAAAAAACTAATTGAAGTTATTATTTTCTGAAAAAAAAGTATTATTAGTATGAAATAAAAAGGTAATGCCTCAAAGTAATGTTTCTGGTTAGATTTATTGCAGTGTAGATAATTTTATCATTAAAATAAGTGGGTGGTAAATTAACAATGGTGTGTGACAGGAGGGACTCAAACGAGTGGTGGTGGGGGGGGGGGGGGGGGGGGGAGAAGGGAAATTAGTGGCGTGTGTTCTGTTTACTGTGATTAGCTGTCCACTATCTTGTGTTCACTGGTGTCAACGGTTTATGCTTGGTTTGGGGCAGAGTGAGAAATGTTAACGTTTCTCGTGTTTTAGGTGGGAATTTCGGGATAATCTAGGCTGAAGAATCTTAATGTGGAGAGTCGATTTTTGAGAAAGAACAGTTGTATATTGTCTACAACGTCTTGTTCTATGATACTAGTCATCTGAATGAAAGTGGATCCAGTGCTCTAGTGTATAATTGAAAAATTTCTCTATACTGGCGTCTGTGCAGCTTCGTAGATGTACCACAGTGTTTTTGGTTTATGGGAATTTGTCACGAATTAGGTTTTACTGGCGTTTGCCACCCATGTAAAATGCTGGTGTCTTTGCTAGACTTTATGAAATGTGATGTGGTTATGCTGGATCCAGCACGTAGATATGATGGTCCAAGAATATCTGTGTGACAGTGTTTCGTAATGAATACCTGTTCCCTGGTCTCGGCTATGGACTAAAGAATACGCTGTAATAGACCTACACTGCAACAACATAACAAATAAAAATGTTTCTTCCACAGGGATTCATGGTCATTAGTGTCATATTTTACACAGCTGTGGAAATACATACTCTACGAAAACAGGGCGTGTCACAGTACTTCAGAAACTTGTGGAGTTGTTTAGAGGTACGCATTAAAACTGGCAGTTACTGCTTGTAAACTTGTGTGTTCATTTTTTATGTGTACGATGTATTATGATGCATTATTTCTTGAGAAAATCAGTCTAATAGAAATTGATGTAGGAAAGTGAAATGTACAGACTTCACCACACTATGTCTAACATTATGAGGTGAGGTGACCAGATTCTTTCCTCACATCCTTTGCTTTCCCTATCTCCAGAGTAAAGTCGTGTACCAATTTAAAACTGAGTAGACTGGTATGAGAATCTACCAGGTTTCGATCTTGGTGTAGAAGACCAGATTAACCACCTACCAGAATATACTTTATCCCCCAGATATAATTCAGACTAGGCCAAAATACACCCTCCCCCATTGACTTAATTTCACCTTGGTGGAGGTTTATCTGGTCTTATAAACCCGGCTTAATCATTCATTGAATGCTATGCCTAGTGTGATTGAGGATCATGTTTCTTCATTTTCTACAGTCTATTGTCTTGAATCAGTTGGATTCAGTCTTTTCCCATGTCGTTTGGTAGGTTTGTTGGGGTATTTCTCCCATGCCACCCTGTTATTTAACTCACAACTTGCCTCCATTTTGCTTAAGATGTCTCTATTTGATATCGTGACTGCCCAAAGTATCTTCGGCCTCTGTTGTTTTCCTTGAATATGTTTATGACAAAAATAAAAAGACAGAAAGCTAAAATTTGTTTGTTATTTCTGGATTGGCTCCAAAAGTGGCCATAACCCGGAGTTGTAGTGGGATAAACTCCCTCTGCAGATAAATGCTTCTACAGCAAATGCCTCAAACAACCTCTGACAGCCAAAGTCCAGCTCCTAGCTTTCACATAAGGCTCATTTTAGGCCGGCAAAACTGTTTCCACTGACAGAAGAAGCGAATGCGAACCACTGTCGCCTTACAACCAGCGACTTTGGGCGAATTGGGCACGTGATCCTATGTTGGCAGCCTTCCAGAAGACGATAAAACTGATTTCAATCCTCAGCTGCCTTCCGGTAATATCCATTTACGAAAAAGGTTTCAGAAGTAAACCATGAAGATAATCTGGAATCTGAGTCTCTAAAGCAGCTAATGTAAATCCAATATTATTCTGGGAACTCATGCAGTGTCGCTAGTACCAAACTGCATCGGTTACTGCCGTTTCTTTGGGCCAACCAGCTATGTTGAGAGTGGGAACCCGCTGCATGGGCAACAGCTTGATCACCGTAGAAATGTGCCCAAGCTTGCGCCATGGAGAAGACACTCCAACTTTAGCTTTGGCATCAGCCCAACACAGAAGTAGCAGTTACCGGTTACCAGTATGTTACTTGTATGCTACTGCCATAGGGAATGGTGTTAGGGGCTATTTCCGACGGTGGAAGAGGTTCGAAGATCACATTGGTCAGCCACATCTCTCTTCAAGCTGAGCAGCCCCAGCTAATTAGGTGATGTCCTGCCACTGTACGTTTTATCAGTTATGTGGATGATGATTAGGATTAAACATGAACCGTAAGCAAAACATATTACACCAAGGCAACAATAAGAAAATAAGTATAAATTTAAAGAAACCGAATATCAGGTTGGGATCCTGGAACATCCACACAAAGCTGTCTAGACTATTATAAGACAAGGAAGATATAAACGATGTCAGAAATCAATGATAAACCCTAACCCTTATTCCGTGCCATCCTAATGTGATTATGTTCGAATTATTGTTTGATTTACTGTACGAATATTTTAGATTTATTGCATAATTTATTTTTTTGCGTCTGTTTTTTTTTTTTTCTTTTTTTTTGTTCGTGGTTGTTTGCCCATTGCTTTCTTGTTTGTTAAAAAAAAAATTAAATTGTGTGCAGAAAAGAATGTTTCATTTCTTTAACATTGCTTATTTTACATCCTTTTACACATCTAAATTTTTTTGTTGCCGGATCGTCTGCAAGCAAAAGTAACTGACTTGACTGCATTCTGACGATTTGTTCATGCCAGTTTATTTTCCATCCCAATGGAGGTGTTGAATGAAAGTGCACTCATAGTCTTCATAATTTCATTATTTCTCTATCTCTCTCGTTTGCAAATATTTGCTGCTTTTATCAGACATCTCATGGCAATTGTTGTGGTCTTTTTCTACTGGGATTTAGATAGTTCATTTAGATATTGCATTTAGATAGTGCATTTAGATAGTACATTTAGATAGCGGCCGCGCTTGAGAATGATACGAAACGGTTAGTATAAATAAGCTATTGTTCAGCTGTTGTATGGTTACCATGGAAATGTGTTGGTAAACACCGTGCCCTCAATTTAATTTATATAATCCATTTCATCAGGATTTTCAAAAATGATTCTATATAGATGGTGTTCTGCTGCTTGTCATCTAATAAGACAGACTTTATCTTCTTGAGATTTTTCCTGTTTTTTTTAAATAATATTTTGCCTCGTTTTTGGCGAGGCGCGACCTGTTCAATCTACTCGGTTACATTAGGCCGCATGTCCAAATATAAAAGACCTTTAGGTATGATAACATTATTATAATCATTGTGTGTGTCCATGATCATCTCTCATTTGTATGGAGACTTATTTTAATTTCGTACACACTATTTACATTTTCTTTTTCTACACGTTCTTATACAAACATTAGTGGTATTTTATGTCAAGTAATACTTATATTTTTGCTGCAACATCAACATTTGCTTGTGTAGATATCATTTTGTTTTTTTACAGAACTAGTTTGTATGTTTATTTGAGTGGTTAGCCTTATTTATTTTTTATCATGTTGTGTGCATCTGTGATGCCGGAATGTTCAAACTGTGTGCTGTTAAATACACAATTCACTGAAATTTTAATCTCAGGACTTGTTTTGCAAGGTTCTATCAGTAAAAGTATAAATGAAGGTTATTAACAGGTACTCGTTGGACAAGAAGGATGACACCAAACAACAGAAAAGAAAATGTAGATGATAGGCTTACCGGGAGTCGAACCTAGACCAACCAAACAGCGCTATCGCATTGATGTGACAGTACATCGTGAAAGAACCCTCAACCAATTTTGCTCCCCAAAAAAGTGCATTATTGGATGAGGTCATTCTCATGACACACACACAACTATGGTATATAGGACCCATGAACGACCCAGACAGTTTAAAGATGCAATCACTAATATAACTTTCCTATCAGCAAGTATAGACTAAGTAAAGGCCAAAATACATTTTTCCAGTAATTTGTAACAAAAGACGAGTAACACTGAATAGATGGGTAGGTTAAAATCACGGATGGGTGAACTCTTACAAAAATAGTGGAGGAAACCTGAGCTCTGTGAAGAGTAAATAAATTAAGTAAATAAAGAAATAAAGGTAACTAAC
Source organism: Oreohelix idahoensis (assembly GCA_024509875.1). Classification (NCBI taxonomy): domain Eukaryota; kingdom Metazoa; phylum Mollusca; class Gastropoda; order Stylommatophora; family Oreohelicidae; genus Oreohelix; species Oreohelix idahoensis. The sequence goes on from JAMPIV010014082.1 coordinate 163,232, forward strand.
AGGTACTCGTTGGACATAAAGGTAACTAACAGGTAGTCGTTGGACATAAAGGTAACTAACAGGTAGTCGTTGGACATAAAGGTAACTAACAGGTACTCGTTGGACATAAAGGTAACTAACAGGTACTCGTTGGACATAAAGGAGGACAACAGACAATGGACAAGAAAATATAAGTGATAGGCTTAAAGGCAATGGAACCAACAGTTTTAGAAAGTAAACAAGAAAATTCTGGCAAAGTAGCCATTGTATGAAATAATCAGAACTCACAGGGTTGTGTGATTTCTTTGTCTTGTCCATTTCTTTTCTCCATCACTCATTGGTTTCTGCAAACACCAGTGATACCAGTAATGTTAAATAATAAATTAAAAAATTAATAAATAAAAGTGGTTTTAAGTCAGTTTTACAGTTGGACGGATGTAGGAAACACGGACGTTTCGGGATTCCCCTTCATCAGCCACAGTAACAATCAGGCTACAAAGACAAGAAATATACACAGTTCAAGGGAAACAGACAATAGACACAGCAAACACGTAAAAAATATGAACAAATAATGATAAAACAATGGAATAAAGCAGTGCACACATTGTTATTAATCTCAAAGGGGGACTGCTGTAAATCTGGTAAGGGAAGTAATATATGATTTACAAAGGAGAAAAAGGTGTGGGGTCAGTTTTACTAATGGGCAGTACACTAGAAACAAGGCACAATTCGGGGCTCACCCTTCGTCAGCCACAGTTATTTATTTGTTTATTTTCTCCCACTGATGTCCATGCTGAGATCCTCAATCTGTCTTCAGACGTAGTATGAAGCTTAAAATTGGTACGTTTGTCACGCTGATAAAAAAACCTGTATACAAATAAAGAACTATTTAATAGCACATGATAAGTTGTAAAGGCCTTTTAAAACAACTTCACTGTTGCCAAAATCGTCACAGGCAGGTGATAGGAAATTCTATACATCAGGGGGCAAAATGATCATCAGAAAGAATACCCATGTCAATCATTGAATTCGGCCCCTTAATTTCCTCTACATTCTAAGGGGGACAGACCCACTTAAGTTTTACGTACCACGTGTCAGCCTCGTGTTGTCTAGTGAAGAAAATTTAACCCACTCCACCTAGGTTAAATAATTAAATAAAGGTAATTAACAGGTACTCGTTGGACATAAAGGAGGGCACTAGACAACAGAAAAGAAAATGTAAGTGATAGGCTTACCGGGAATCGAACCTAGGACCAACCAAACGGCGTCATCGCCTTGTTGTGACATTACATCGTAAATGGTCGCTCAGCCAATTTTGAACCCCCCAAATAGTTCATTATTGGCTAAGGTCATTCTCATGACGCTCACACAACTATGGTATAGGACCCAGACAGTTTAAAGACGCAATCACTAGTATAACTTTCCTATCAGTAAGTATAGACCAAATAAAGGCCGAAATATTTGTGTCCAGTAATGTGTAGTGGAAGGCAAATAACACAGAATAGACGGGTAGATTTAAAGTCACGGATGAGTGAACTATTAAATAAATATTCAAGGAAACCTGAGTCCTGTGGATAGTAAATAAGTAAGTAAATAAATGAATAAAGGTAATTAACAAGTACTAGTTGGATATAAAGATGGCACTAGACAACAGAAAAGAAAATATAAGTGAAAGGCTTACCGTTTCAAATGTTCTCTTTTTTCTGCCAGCTGGAGGCACTTGTGAAAGTAACCCCTATGTTGAAAACAAATTACTATCTCGAGCTCCATAGCCCGTTGCGGTTGTTCCATACCCAGCGTGATGCCTTTTCCGCAGTTTCGCTGAACTTCTTAAGTGCCCTTGTTCTTGACTTCCCCTCAACCCCAACTGTTTCAGTAGATCCTACCATGAGGCAGCCACGAGACCCCTTGCAACCACCTCAACAGCCATGACCCTTGTAGTGAAAATATCGTGTTTCAAGTTCGCAGTCAGAACGAGTGTTGCTCGTCTAATCTGGATTCAAATGGCACGGTCAGCTCAATCATTACAATCTGGTGCGATGATGAGGAATGCAGCACTATATCTGGCCGACTTTGAGATCTTATGATACTCACTGGATATGCCCCTAGCCCAGATGTCTCTACTGCCATCTCCCAGTCATTTGTATAGTCAAGAAGAGATGGCCATCTGCTACTTGATTTACTTGGTTTGGGATGTGCTGACATTCCTGCTCTCAGAAAGTATGTATTTGCATTGCTCATTTGACTTTGCTGTTCGCCTTCACCCTTGCCAGTTATATTGTAGCAGCCAGCTCATTTAGTACTTTGTAGTGGAGCAATGTGTAATGCCCTTGCCCTAATGACGCCTTGCAAGCTGAGAGCACATGTTGAAGTGTCTGCCTGTCATGGAACAGGGGGCATTGAGCATCATCAGTCTTTCCCCATCTTACAAGGTTTCCGTACGATGGAAGGAAGTCATATATTGATTTGAAAATGAAGCCGAATCTAAGTGGCAAGCTGAGTCTAAGTTACAAACTATGACACATATCATTCCATGTCAATGACCTTTGCAGGGCTCCTTCCCATGTAGTCCATTGGCCTTGTTGTGCCAGCTCCACTGCTTTTTGCATCCTCTTAGTATTGTTAGCTTCTTGTATTTCCGTTAATTACCATGTCTCTGCATTCCCTGTTTGATGCCTTGGACCACCAGCGGATGCCTCCATGACCAAATCCCCGCCTATTTGTCTGTGTATATCCGATTACCTCCCTCAGCTTGAGCGACACTTGTGCAGCACTAATAGCTTCATCTACTTTCCACTTCCTTCCAGTTTTCAGTCTGGGCTGACTGGACTAAATACGAAATCTGCTGACTCGTACAGCATTGCTGTGAGCCTTGCTTTTCCTGCTTTGTATTTAACAGCTGTCTTGAAAGGAAGACACAAGCTTGGCCTTCTTGCAGTTCAGTGCTACGTCTGACAGACCTAGTGGTACTCCTAGCCATTGCCTCATGAACGTGTTGACCTTTTGCCCTATAGCTTCCACTGTACTGGTGCTTATTGTATATATAAGCAGTGGTCATAGAAATTTTGGTATCAACATGAACTGCAGCACCTCTCCATTTCTATTATCTTTTGAACTGCCTTTGAATCTTTTAATGATGCATCATACACCTTGCCAAGACTTTTAACAGGTTCCTATATGATAGTAGGAATTCTTTTGCTTGAAACCATGAATGCGACCTCAGCTGTCTTCCCTTTCCTGACTGATAGGCTTCTGGACGTCTTAGGTTTGAAGGTTATTCTGCACCAGCTGACTAGTTCATCCAGGCTTGCTAACATTCTCCGGGTTTGGTGTTAATCTGATGTCAGAATTGTTGTGTCATCCATGAATGCTTTAAGTGGTGGCATGTGACACCTTTCATTGAGCTCCGGACCTATTGCAAATTCATCAGTCGTTTTGAGGATTACCTGCGTAGCCAACAGGAATAGTATCGGAGAAATGGTACATCCCATCGCAATTCCAACTTTTAGGTCAGTCCACTTCGTTGTGTACTCTCTGTTTGAAAATCTGACAGAGAATCCTGAGAAATACAACTTCAGCATTGCTGCAATTCCTTGTGGAACATGGTACATTCCAAGGCTTTCCACAACATCTGGCGTGGAACGGATCCATACGTAGTAGCTAGATCCAACCAGATTATATGGAGATTTGTTCTGTCAGACTTTGCGTTTTGAATTGCTTCCCCGATCACTGTGGCATTCTATAGGCTCCCTAGTTTACCTGTAATACCTCCTTTCTGGAATGTATCCTATCCATTCTCCAGAATGTATGTGGTGAGTCTTTTAGCCAACATTAAGAAGATAATCTTTCCTTCCACATTCAATAGTGACAATTACCTGAACTGAGTGATGTTTGTAGAATGTTGTTCCTTCGCGATGTAGACTCTATTCACCTTTCTCCATTCTTTGCTAACAAGCTAGTTTTTTCAATCATTCTTCAGAAAACGGAGCAGCCGTTTCAGAACTTCAGGACATCTTTTAATACACAACACATGGGACACCATTAGGACCTGGAACTGACTTGCACCGTGCTTTCAGGACAATGTTTTCTACTTCTTGCATTATTGTCGGCTTAGTGTTGAATTCAACTCCTGGCTTACTAAGACATATAAGGCCGTCCTTTCTGCTGAGCGGCTCACCTAGGTAACCATCAGAATAGGTAATTCTAAGGGGTTCTTCCAGATCTTCGTTCCCAATGATTAGTGTTCCCAACCGTGGTTGTTCAAACAGTTCTTTGGCAAAATTGAAGGGCTCTCTAATGAATCTTTCCCTAACCCTCCTTGTTTTCCTTCTTTACCTGCACAACCTTTCCGCTCTACACAGAGCATTAAGTTGGCTTTTCAAGTTATCCCAAACCTGTCATAATTCTTCATTCTCTGCGTCCACTGCGTTCTTGAACTGTTTTCGAGCATGTTCTTTCTGTTTCCTGATCTCTTCTATTCTGACGTGTCTTCTACTTTTTGTGGTAGGTTACTTTCTTTGACTTCCTGATTCCGAACACTTTGCGGCACTGAAGATATATTATGTCGCCGAAGACAGCTTTGTCTTCAGGGTTATCTGCTTCAGGTTCTTATCAACTCTTTTGAGTACAATTTTTCCCAAAGCCCTTTTTTATTGGCAGATGGAAACTTAATTGCATATCTTTTCCCGTCAAAGAAGTGTGTGAGATCATCATCAGGCAGATCAACTCGAATATTCTCCGCGCTATGGACTGACTCGTGCCTGAGGTCTTCTAACGTCTTACCCGTCGTAACAGACCGCTGTTGATTTACCACTGATGAGCTCCCACACCACATTTTGGTTCTGCGGATTGTCATGCCTCTCTGAGTAGAGAATTTCCTATCACAGGCACATGGAAATTCTAGCCGTAGGTCAGAACTCCAATTCCGAGTAACTGGCCTGGTCAATTCCAATACGTCACCAGTGGATTCATCATTCTCTTTCTCTCCCCCCCCCCCCCCCCCCGGGAAATCCTGGAAAAGGCGGCGGCCGGGGGGGGGGGGGGGAATAAACACAATAAATTTTCATTCTGCACATCAATTTAGAGCCAAGTGATGGCAACATTTATCATTGTTTCCTGTAATTTAAGTTTTTGCTTTGAAAATCCATGTAGCACAGTGAGAATCATATAAACATGTAAGTGGATACATACCAGACGAAGTCGTTGCTCATGATTAACTTTAAAGTTGCGCTCACATGAGGAAGGAATTCAGAGAATCTCAAGATATAAATTTTAAAGATAACTGCACATGTGCAAACACAGTGTGGTGATAAAAGACATGTTTTTAGTCAAAGTACCCTTTATCTTCGTTATTTTCTTTTTCTCCGCCGGTCATTTTGATGGGTTGTTTCGTAGCTTTATAGCTAATGCATCCAGATAGGTTTCTTCTTCTTTGATCCTTAGCCGCCGACCGTCAAAGCAGTCAGTGGCCATCACGCCTGGTAGGTTTGGGAAGATGAAATGGATATGAAAGGAAAAAACTGAACACAGATGCATTGGTGCCACTCTGATGACATACAGCAGGAAGATCATACCATAGTTCTTTCCCATCATTTTGCATGGTTTAATTTCTATACGGCGTTGCTGCATTAAGTGTTTTCTCTTTTATGTAAGAATTTAGCCTTAACCGTATTGCCTACTTATAATTTTAATTGTATTTCACAAAGTGTATAACTTACTCCTTCCCTATTTCTCACAATGTGTGTCTTATTTGAAGTGTTTTTATGTCTTTTGCTTTCATATGCACAAACTGTATTCTCTGCAGTTGTCAGGGCAGATAAATTAAAACTTAAATGCCTGTGATGTGCAGTTAGTCAGTCTTTCATTCGTCCGTCCTCTTCCACAAAGCTTGCTGGTATGTATCCTTGGGGAACATAAATTTGACTGTAGCTGTTCCAGTTCATTTTGGACAATTGTATATCTTGTCCATATGATTCTTACTTTCTTTGTTAGCCCATTGTTAACCCTCTGCAATGTATTACATTGTCAGTATTGTCTGTTAATGTTTCATCATTCTGTGTTTCCTTTTGATTTTGATTTTCAGAATTGTAAAGCCATGTTTTATGGAGATGTCAGTGTGTTAGTGGAAATATATAACATGTTATTTTCCTGTATTTTATGACTTCATTCATTTATTGCAGGTAGCAACCATTGTTTTAACCTGTGCTGTAGGAATACTATTCTTCTTACGGTATGCTGAATTTGTGGAGATACTAAAAGGTTTTCAGAAATATGGCCATAGCAACTTCATGAACTTCCAAGGTGTTTTTCGATTACATGCATTGCTACACTTTTTTCTGGCCACTCTAGGAGCTTTAGTCATTTTTAAAATGCTCAAGGTTACATCGTAAGTAAATTTTACGATCACACTTTGTTAGTAATGTATAACACAGTACAGACAAAACAGAAAGTTACTACATAAGTAAATTGTAAAGTCACAGTTGTTAGTAATATATGATACAGTGCTGCCGATGTCAGAAAGTTACCATGTAAAGAAATGTTAAAACTACACATGTCGATAATACATAATTCAGTGCAAGAAAGGAAGACGGCTACTGTTTTAAGTACATTTTTAAAGCACACTTCTTAGCAATATAAAATTCAGCAGAGATGGGCCGGATTATCCATTAGGCTAAGTAGGCTGAAGCTCAGGGGCCCGAAGCTCTTGGGGGCGTGTGCATAAGTAAAAATAATTTTTAAAGACAAAGCTTTCTGTACAAAAAGAAAAATGTTGCACTTTGTAAAGGCATTAATACATTTTTTAAATGACAGTAAAAACAAAAATAACTTAAAAGACATAATGCACCATGGCAAAAATCATAACGGCGCGTGCACTGTGTGGTATTCAATAGCATCTATCTATAACCCTCCACTCCCAAAGGAGCATAGGCCTTCAACAAACACATGCCAAGTCCTCCTGTCACGTGCCATCATCTCAAGTTCTTTCCACGTTCTCCTTATCATTTTCATTTCTGTTTCCAGCTCTCTTCTCCATGTAATTCTTGGTCTACCTCTGCCTCTCTTGCCCTGAAGGTTCCAGAACAAGGACTGCCTTGTAATGCTATCAACAGGTTTCCTCAGTGTGTGTCCTATCCATCGCCATCGTCTTCTTCTCATCTCTTGTTCCACTGGCACTTGTCTAGTTCTTGTCATCAGTTCCACGTTGGTAACCTTTTCATACCATTTTAATCCCTCTGTTCTACGCATGCACCCATTTATGAAAGTCTGTAGCTTTTTGGTTGTTATCTTTGTTGCTCTCCATATCTCAGAGCCATACAATAGGACTGACTTCCCATTTGAGTTGAAGATTCTTATTTTCGCGTTGGATCCGATTTCTCTTGATCTCCATATATTTCCCAATGCAATGAAAGCTCATCTTGCTTTTTTAATTCTTATTTTGATATCACTGTCTGTCCCTGCAACTTTGTCTATATTGCTGCCAAGATTTGTGTACGATTATACATCTTGTATTGGTGATTCTTCAAGTTCAACCCTGTTTTCATTACCTGCATTTATTCTCATTATCTTTTTCTTTTCCCTGTGTATTTTCAGACCCAATTGCTGTGACCTCCCATCGAGTGTTTTCAATTTGTCCTGCATCTGATTACGGTTATGGGACAGAAGAGCCAAGTCATCTGCAAAATCCAGATCATCCAACTGCTTAGTCAGAGACCACTGGATTTCATTTCTGTTGTGTGTTGTTGATGTTCTCATAACCCAGTGTATTGCTAGTAAGAAAAGAAATGGATGGGTGTGAACAAAAATCGAAAAAAGGTAGTTCGTCTTACGAGGACAAAAGACAAAGAAAATAGCCAACGTTACGACCACAAGGCCTTCGTCAGGGAAAGGAAAGAAAGTGAAGGCTAGATAGGACACATAAGAACCTAAATAAATATAAAAATTAAACCTAGGTACTTCCCTGAAGGAATCGAGGTCCTACCAATTCACCACGAAGAATGATAAACTGAACAATGTGGGATTGATGCGCATAGAATCATCTATTCTTAGAAAAACCGATTTCTTGCAAGTTATTGAAGAAATTAATAAAAGAAAAACAATAAAACTTGCTCAATAGATTGTGATTATTGCGTTTACCTTAATAATAATACAAATACTACTAATACAATTTAATTTAAAAAATTACTAATAAAAGAGGTAAGTAATGCTAACAAACCAACATCCCAGTCTATTAAAAATACTGGCATATACAATCACCATGCTTAGGGGTGTGAAAAAAAAAAAAATTAAAATTGTCTATTAGGTAAAAGGGGCCCAAACACCAAAAAGCCTATATGCCCTACTTGGCTTAATCCGGCCCTTTAGCAGAGGACAAAAAATAAGTAGCATTCGTGTTAGTAAAGTATCTAGTCACAAAAAAACGTCAACAAATGTGTATGGTCAGGTGTGTCAAAAAAAATTATTAAGTTCAGCCATCGTTGACAGAATAAAGTCCTCTGGTACAGAGGCACATAACGCAAGACAGAGAAAGCTGAAAGCTGTCTCATCATTTTTTTTTTCCTTCTACAAAAACTCAACTTGGCACATTTAATGTTGGAATATAAAATTAACAAGTAAAAACTGTACAAGTGGTTTCGAGAACGGAAGAACTACAAGATCAACAACCTGGAATTCCGTGAGGCAAGGTAGGAAGGCACACAGATGAAATTAATAATCATGTGAGAAATTGGGCTGTCCTCAGGACTGTGAAGAACATAGTACAACTACAGTGAATAATAATAATAATAATGTAATAATAGCCCCTTCAGTCATAACTGACTATGGGAATGCGCCCCTGAGGTGGCAGCCCTCAGCTGCTTGGTTTCCTGGTTTCGACGTTTTCTCCTCTCCTCTGCTTGTTGTGTGAGCCTCTTATCGCCCAATCTGAGGTGGCGCCGTAAATAGCATCGACACTTAGTGCGGTCGGCAGCTTCATCCTCCCATGTTGCTGGATCCATGCCCAGTGCCCTCATATCTCTCTTGCACGCATCTTTGAACCTCAGCTGTGGTCGCCCAACTGTTCTCTTGCCATCTGCTAATTGTCCGTAGAAGATATCTTTTAGGATGCGACCATCTTCCATGCGGCGAACACGGCCAAGCCAACTACATTGAAAGGGTGGCTCCAATGCTGATTAACGGAACACAGCAAGAACTTATAGAAAGAGCAGCTTTGGAATCCAGAATTTTAACAACACCATTCAAAACAGCCAATCCGAAAATGAACATCATCCAATGTTGTGCACCAGCAAATGACAAAGAAGAATCTTTGATAGAAGAATTGTATACTATACTACACAATGCATTGACAAAATGAGAAGAAAATACATCACAATTTTAATTGGTGACAAAGTGCAAAGACAGGTACAAACAATAGCGGCTTTCAAGAAATCGTGGGAAAACACGGACCTTGAACAACGAATAAAAATGGGAAACTATTCACAATCTTCCATACTTCAAATAAACTCGTCATGGGAAAAAGCCCATGTTAAACATAAAAGAGCATATAAAAGAAGAAGGACATCTCCAGACCACACAACAGAAAATCAGATTGACATTATCAACATAAACAAGAAGTGTAGATCCTCACTGCACAATACAAAAGCGAATACAGGAGGAGATGTGGCATTAGCTTACCATCTTTTGTTGGCCAAAATAACGATGAAACTCAAAGTACATTCAACAATACGTAGCTATAGGCAAAAGTTTAGTGTGTATCTAAGAAATTAAGAAACAATAGATACATTTATATTCCCACTATCCAACAAATACCAAGAACTCCAATAGCTGGAAAATGTAGCGAATGCAGAAGACAACTGGCACCAGACAACAAAATATGTGTAATGAGAAATGTGAGGAAGTACTGCGACACGAACGAACGAACGAACGAACGAACTTTATTTTCAAATAGTTGAGAATTGGGCATGCAGGACCGTCTGACATTCTGCCCTTCCTTTCTATCGTCTTTTATACTGATTTAATTTATTCTCACATGCATTTTACCCATCAATATAAAGGAATTCAACGTTGTAAAGGTAAAATAATAGCATGCTCATATTCACTGTATCTAATTATAAACATGAAATCAAATATGTTGAAAAGTGTGACAGTGTTGCCTCCCCTGCTTTGCAGTAGTGGTCCACCAGTGACCAAAACTCAAGAGTATCTAATATGAGCGTCAACGGTACCAACCTTCGCACAAGATTACTCCTGGCAGAGATGTAGATAGAAGGGTGATGACACTTCTATTACAAAGGGAGCCTTCACAAGATATTCAGAATAAGCGAGAACAATACTGCTTTGGCTGAGTATGTTAACTCTGTAATTCTACCGACGCTTTTGTGAAGGATTTAAGCACTTATCAATTTGAGCTCGTAGCCCCCACCCATGGTTTACTCAGTGGAATTCTATTATTTTAATATAGTTCTGTTTAGAGTGTGTGTAATAAATTGACTGAGACAAACATGCAGTAACTTTAAAATGATTAAATCGAAGTTAAATTTGTAACATTACACATAACAAAATTTAATAATCACTTTAGGTTTTAACAGTTGGAAAATGATTTATATAGTTATGGATCAAGAAACGTTATTTTCACAGTCTTTATGGAATGTGAGATGTTACACGAAGTTCAAGTGGCAGCATATATTTGAATTTTCTTGCCAATGACGATTCTGCTCCTTGTTATGGGTTGGTTCTTTTCACTCTGCTCAGACAATTAGAACTCGTTAATTATTCGAAAAGTCTCCGATTGTATGAATAGGGACTGAGGTTGTTATTTTTTTAGATCATGTGGAAGATAGTTCCAAACATGAGCAGCAGAGTAAGCTAAGCTTTTCTTCAATAAGTCAAGCCTAGTTAAGGCGTTGACTTTGTCTTTCATAGTATTTGAACACTGGCCGCAGATATGTTGGAGCATTCTGTGGCAAGATTTTGTGAACAAAATTAGCGTTGTTGAACAGAAAGCGCTTTCTTAGGGGCAGTATTTTGAGATCTTTATATAGATTTACACACTGTGTTTGGCAGCTGTCAGAAACTAGACGCGCTGCAAGCTTTTGTAGAGCATGAAGTCTTTTTGTGTTGGACATAGAGCAACGACCCAGATTGTGGCGCAATAGTCAAGGTTTGTTTGTATGTGAGATATGTATAACAATATTCGGGCTTCTTCATCTAGGAAATGTTTGATTTTAGCTAACTGGTAAAACTTCTGTGCCGTTTGCTTGGTCAGTGAATGTACATGTGAGTTCCAATTTAGTTGCTGATCAATGACTATACCTAGAGTTTTATGTTCATTAACGTTTTCAATTGGCGAGGTACCAATGTATATCTGAAGTGTTGTTTTCTCTGAATTTTGTAATTTAAATTTTTGTCGAGTTTATATTAACAAGCATCTTGATTTAATGACGTTTATGAGCAGGCGATTTCCGGTTCTCCACTTAATCAGATTATACGAGGGGCGTTCAGAAAGTAATGCACCACATCGTTTTTCTCAGGAGCTGTTTATTCAAAAAGCATGAAATTTATACACAATATACATGGATATGTCATGTATACATCGGTATTATTCAACATAATCCCCATCAACTTGTACGGCTTTATGCCAGCGCGAAACAAGTGCATGTATTCCTAGTACCAGATTTTGTCTTGATCATGTAGCCATTTCTTCGCTGCATGAATCAATCCTTCATCATCTTCAAACCTTGTCCCACGGAGTGCATCTTTAAGTGGACCAAATAGATGAAAATCAGAGGGTGCCAAATTGGGACTATAAGGTAGATGGGGTAGTACAGTCCAACCCAATTTGGTGATTGCTTCCCGTGTTGCCAGACTTGTGTGAGGGCGCGCATTGTCGTGAAGGAGAAGCAGGTCTGCTGGATTCTTGTGCGGCCGAACTCTGCGAAAACGTTGATTGAGATTTTTCAATGTCTTAATGTAAGCTTGCGAATTGATTGTCTCTCCTCTTGGCATAACGTCCACAAGAATCACACCTTCAATGTCCCAAAAGACAGTGATCATGACCTTTCCAGCTGAAGGAATTGTCTTGAATTTCTTTCTTCGTGGTGATTGCGGATGATGCCACTCCATTGACTGTCTTTTTGTCTCAGGTTCAAAATGATGTGCCCAGGTTTCGTCACCTGTAACGATCTTAGCCAAAAAGTTCTCTCCATCAGCATTGAAACGCTCCAAAAATTCAGAAGAAATTGCTTTCCTTTGCAATCGGTGGTCATTTGTGAGACTTCGAGGAACCCATCTTGCGCAAACCTTAGAAAATCCGAGAGTTTTTATAACTGCATTTGCACTACCAATGCTGACTGACAGCTGTAAGGCCAAATTGTTGAGTAGTGATTCGCCTATCAGTAAGAATAATGCCCTGAACGCATTTCAACATTTCTGCGTTGGTGGCTGTGGCAGGACGTCCACAGCGCGGCCGATCAAGCAGCTCCGTATCTCCACTTCCTGACTCTTTGATTCTCTGAACCCAGCGACTGACTGTACTCCTGTCGACTGCAAAACTTTCATACACATCACATAGACGCTTGTGAATGTTCACAACAGTTTCCTTCTCTGCAACGAGAAATTCTATCACAATTCGCTTCTTATAACGCAAGTTGCTAACATGCTCCATTTCAACGGTTTAGGGCAGCCGTATTATTTGGCCGGTTGCGGTGCCATTTGGTGCACACAATTGACAAATGCCATATTTGAAGTGTGCAAAATTTCATGCTTCTATCTTTATTATTAGCTGAGAAAAACGATGTGGTGTATTACTTTCTGAATGCCCCTCGTATGTTCCTTTTTGTAACGATAGTTCGAGTGTGTTGCGACTTGTATCACTCGTGTAGATAATACAGTCATCAGCAAATAGTTGCAGGATGAGTGTTCGGCCCCGGATATGTTATCGTTATTAAAATTAAAGTGCGAGTTGTCAATCATCTTATTTAGAGCTGTGTGATATGAATATTTAGGTCTAAACGCTAACTGACTATCAATTAGCAAGTCGTGTTGGTGCATTTGATCTCACAACATACGGACAGTCTGGAAAACAAAAACGGCAGCACAGATAACAACAAATACCATCATTAAAATATAAGGAAACAAATCTGAAAAAAAGCAAAACCATAAGTTCCAAAGCAAAGGTTCATGAAGTGTAACATAGAAGAGAACAAAAGGGAAAATAACCATTATAACATAATAGGAAATAAATTGAGAGGTTAGCAAAAGAGACAGATAAAGATGCAGCCATAGGAAATAAGAGAGAACGGTACATCAGCACAAAGAAGCTAACAGGGAAATACTTTCATGCCAATGGTGGGGGAGCTACAATTAAACTGTAAAAGACCAACTAAAGAAGAACAAAAAGAAAACTTTACAGTTTCTTACAGATGAACAAACACAGCCGGTCCAAACTGCATTCCTGCAGCGGCTGATATTTACATACATACATACATACATACATACATACATACATACATACATACATACATACATACATACATACATACATACATACATATATACATATATAATCAATCAATACCCTTTAGCTCCCCAAGGAGCATAGGCCTTCAACAAACACATACCAAGTCTTCATGTCCCATGTCATCCGCTCAAGTTCTTTCCATGTTTTCCTCATCATTTTCACCTTGGTATCCAGTTCTCTTCTCCATGTGTTTTTGGTCTACCTCTGCCTCTCTTTGCCTGTGGCCTACCAAAACAAGGACTGCCTTGTAATGCTATCAACAGGTCTCCTCAACGTGTGTGTCGTGTGGTGAGTCACTGGGGCAACTACGACAGTAACTTTTGCCAGGAATAGTCTATGAGATGTTATATATAAGGTCTCTAGAAATTGGCTCGTTAAGAAAGAATAAAGACCTATTCGAGATAGGGACAAGAAGACAGGAATGCGAATGCTTTCCACTAGACAGTGTTTTCTAATTAATTATGGAAAGAGTTCTGTTTCCCCACGACCTTAGCTTCTGCCTTTAGATCCCGTAAAGAAAAAGCCCCCAACCTCATCTGAGTAGAGAAAGGTTCCTATAGGTGAATATGTAACACCGACAGCACGAGTGATACATTAACAAACTCTTGATAATGATCAACCGATCGTTGGGTTTATTAATGAAATATCCACACATATAGGGTTAGTAATGGTTAGAACGTGATGATGGTGAAAGACGATTCACACAAAACACACAGATGAGATAATACAATGGCAGTTAATTAAGTAATAGTTAATTAAGAATGAACTGGTGTAAAGTGAAATGATGATGTGATATGATACGTGTTACCAAAATGGTGAGTACTCTACACAGTCCATGTGTCTCTAAATGCTTCTCCTAGATATGAGGATTCACATGTATGCATAAAATGTCCCAAGTTGTTATACGTTATGTCGAATGGGGTATCTCTAAGCTGAGGACGTTCTGATGAATACTGTTGTCGTACGGAGAACGCTGACGAGATATCTATGTATATTCCTTCACTGTTTGAGTATATCTCTGTAGTGTTGATCAACAGTTAATAGCTGTCATATGATGACTCTGTATTGAACTTGTGATAACGATGTATTGAACTTGTGATCAAGCAGTATATGGTGACGAAAAATGCTGCGTCCACCTTATGACTTGTGGGTGAGACAATATTCCTTTTTAATTGAGGAATGAAAGATGTCCTATGGCGAATTCTGCTAGCCAAATGTCCGTTTTTGATAACTTATTTCTGGTTAGACGTCAGACACGTTGCGTGTAGACTCAGACTTCTGATGAACTGAAGACACACAAAAGTCTTCGTAAGTTTTCACATTTAACATCACTGGTTGACTTTCATTTAAACTACTGCTCATTATTCATCTCTCTCTCTCTCTCTCTCTGAGTTCAATTCTAATGATGTTAAATATCTTGTGCATGAGAGTGTGTGCGCATGGGAGACTGTGATGATGATAAAGGTGAAATATGAACTATTAATTACCTCCTATCATCCTATCATCTTCTAGGAAAATCTTCTGATTTTATTAATCAGTTATGCCAAGAATTATTTGAAACTTTATCTTTCGCACATTTTAGCTGTGAGGTTAAAATAAACAAAAATAAGAAAATGTATTAATAAGTATAAGATCTACTAACCTTCTTTTCCCTTCGCAAAATCCTTTAAGAACACAATTAATCACAGAACTGAATTATCATCCACTCTGAATAAACACGTGTATTAGGCTATGCGTTTTTTGGGTTTAATCTCTTCCTCACAAGGTAAAAAACTGGACTTCTTCACTCTAGTAGATTATGCGGTATTATATATTTCTGGAAGTCACCTGGCCAAGCTGGGCGTCCAATGTGGTAAACCAACGCTTGTCTGAACCACGGTGAGACGTTTTCCCCTGGCCAATCTGGGCGTCCAATGTGGTGTCACAGAAATTACCGCATGCCCAGATGTTTGATTCGGATGACCATATGTGTTTTTACCAGATTTATCACGATGCAATGTGGGCTTCAAACGATAATGTCAGGCTTGTGGACTCAATCAAAGGACTTTTATTTCCCCCGATGAAAGAACAAATGTGGTTCTCTAGATACCGGTCGCGAGTAATCACAATGATGAAATAGCAAATGTTGGTCGCAAATATGAGATGAAAGAGCAAATGTCGGAGAAAATACAATACGAAATATGTAGGAAAAGATAGAGCAATAAGGCCTTTGCGCTCGTTTATCACAATAGCCCCTCCTCAAGTGTGATGTCAATCGTACTCAGGAGAGCTAAGCCTTCTTGCTCGGGATTCCCTAATCCTTTTCCTCATCTTCGTTTTTATCTTCGGTTTCCACCCTTTCTCCTACTTGTTTGTGCTCTCCGTCCTGCCTCATAGGATGACGGCTTAAAAAATCAGCTCCTACGTTATGTTTTCCTTGGATATAGTCCACTTGGAACGTGTAAGGTTGTAGAAAAAGCGACCACCTCATCAGTCTAGCATTCAAATTTTTTGAATTGGCGAGGAAGGTCAGAGGTTGGTGATCACTCTGGATTGTAAATTTCCTTCCGTATAGGTATGCTTGAAATTTTTGTATTCCCCAGACGAGGGACAAACATTCCTTTTCGATTGTGGAATAGTTTTGTTCTGCTTGGTTTAACTTCCGACTCGCGTATGCGACCGAAAATAGATTTGGTGGTCTTCTGTCGTCTGGCTGTAGTAATGTAGCCCCGATTCCAATGTTACTGGCATCTGTGCGCAAGATGAATTTTCTAGTTAAATCCGGAAGCCGTAAAGTAGGTTTTGTGGTGAGTTTTTCTTTTAAGAGTGCATATGCATGTTCACATTCTGCTGATCATGTCACTTTATCTGGGTTTCCTTTCTTGGTTAGCGATGTAAGCGGCGCACAGAGGCTATTAAAATCCTTTATATATCTCTGGTAGAATCCACAGAGAGATACAAATGACCGGACATCCCTTTTAGTGGACGGTCTCGGTGCATTTCTCAGCTTCTGAACGTTTTGAGTCTCGGGGAACATGGTCCCATGGGATATAGTATGTCCTAGGAACTCTAGCTGTTCACACCCAATTTGACATTTGGTTGGGCGGGCGGTTAGTCCCGCTTCTCTAAGTCTGTTAAACAGCAAGGATAGCGCTGATATATGTTCTTCAAACGATTCAGTAGCTACTAGGATATCATCCATAAAATTGCTGATGGTGGAATGATTCAAAGTATCCAATAACTTTCGCATCATCCTTATGAAGACACTAGGAGCATTGTTCAGTCCAAATGGCATCACATTAAACTCGAAGTGTCCATCTGGAGTACTGAAGGCTAACAGGTTCCTCACCTCAGCTTTTACCGGTATTTGATAGTACCCTTTACTGAGGTCGATCTTTGAAAAATAGCGAGCCCTGCTCAGCTTAGTAAATAGCTGGTTCTGGTCCGGTAACGGTTCTGGCTGGAACTGTGTTAACGCATTCAGCTGTCGGTAGTCGATGCACAGGCGGTGTTCTCCACTGGGTTTGCGTAACAGCACCACTCCCGCCCTGTAAGGGGACTCCGACTTCGAAATTATGCCTTCCTTAAGTAAGTAATCAATATCTTGCTTTAATGCCGTCGCCTTGGCATACGGAATCGGATAGGTTCTCATTCGGACGGGCGTAGGATCCGTGACTTCCATGTCAAACTCCATCAGGTTTGTCCGGCCCGGTTTGTCTGTCAGAGAGTCGGCGTGGTTTTCCATCAATCTCCTTACTTTTTCTTGCTGGGCTTCCGTTAAGGTGGAGCTTATTTTCACATCTAAATGTGATTCCTCCTGTATCACCGGGTACTCTACGGATGATAATGGCTCTTCTTCCATTTGCATAGCAATGGCCATAGTCATGAGGTGCGCTGGTTCGGCAGAGGCTCGCTAGTAAAACTTCTTAAGCAGATTTAAGTGGTAAATTTTCTGCTTTCCGTTCACGGCGATTTTATAGTTGGTGCGAGAAATCTTTTCTGCCACTTTGTAGGGTCCCCTCCAGCAAATCTGCAATTTATTACTGCTACTTGTCAGAAGAAGTAGCACGTTCTCTCCTACTGCTAGTTCTCGGTCCTTCGCATTGCGATTGTAATATTTGACATGTTTCCGCCTAGCCTCCCGTACTTTCGCTGTGGCTAATTCCCAGCCAGTCTTCAGGCGTTGTTTCAAGTCTGTGACGTACTGGAAGGCTGATGTGATAGTGTCGTCTGCCTTGGCATCTGTCCATGTTCTTAGTAATGCTTCTAATGGACCTTTAATAGGTCTTCCGAAGAGTAATGTGACCGGAGGAACTCCAGTTGACGCATGCGGTACTTCCCTATAAGCAAATAATGCGGCAGGAAGATACTGATCCCAAGTTTCTGGCTTCTCCTGTGCCAACTTCCGAAGAATAGAGGTGAGCGTTCCGTTAAACCGCTCTACTTGCCCGTTACTTTGGGGGTGATAGGGCGAAGTATGGATATGCCTAGTCTTGAATATTCTAAGCACGTCCTGTCAACTTGCCTCTAAATTGTGACCCGTTGTCTGTGAGAATTTCATGCGGGAAGCCCAATCTAGTAAAGATATTCAGTAAAGCGTCAGCTACATGCACTGAGTCGCATGCTGGCATGGCTATGGCTTCGCCCCACATGGAACAGGTGTCCACTAAGGTAAGGATATGGGAGTTCCTCTTCTTAGTTCTCAGCAGAGGTCCAATTATATCCACGGCCACTCTTTCAAATGGGGTGCCCAAGATTGGCATCTCCCCAAGGGTCGCGGGTGCCGTCCAGTGTTCTGGTGCAACTTTCTGGCACTGAGGACAAGACTTGACGAAACGTTCAATGTCGCCGGTGATCCCTGGCCAATAATAGTGGCAGGCGATCCTTTGAGTCGTGGCGCTCATTCCCATGTGTCCACTAAATGGGATAGAGTGGCCCATCTCAAGCACCTGGTTCCTATAGGTTGCAGGAACTACTAATTGGTTGTGTTCCTGTCCTTCATTTCCAGATCGGCGATACATCAATCCATTTTTCATAAAGAAGTCTCCCTTGGTAGGTGGGTTGTGTGTCCTAGGTAATTTTTTAAAACAGGGCGCCAGTGTGGAATCTTCCATTTGGGCCCTCTTCAATTCCTCGGGGAGGATATTGGTAGGAGGTTCCTGCTCTGTGTCTTTTTTTTGACTGTCCTCTAGTCTGTACGGCCGCCATGACTAGGGGTTGAGTAAGTACTCCAAGAAGAACATTTCTACATCCCAAGATTAAAGAGTAGATTGGCTCTTCCATTACAGCTGCACTAATCTCTCCTGTCACATAACGTGATTCCACTATGATAAGTGCAATTGGCAGTGTCATGGGTGCAACATCCTTCGTCGGACCTTGGATGTCGACACTCTCTTCTGTTATCTGGTCAGGGGTGACAAAAGATGCCCTGACCACCGCATCAAAAGCAAGTCCTGTGCCATAAAGGCACTCCAATGATTTTCCGTTTACGAGGACTGATTCGATGACGGGAGGATGAGAAACGTTTCCGGTCCTCTGCTCCTTCCGGGGTGACGATTTTGTCTGCAAACAGGCAGCATGTTGGGGAGGAGGTCTGCGCTTGCACTCATTAGTGTTGTGATTGTTCAAGCGACAGTACTTGCACCATTTATCTCCCTGTCTCTGGTGTGGCGCAGCATTTTTCTTGTTTTGCTCTTTGTAGTTATCTTGTTTTGCGTGCTGTTTATGCGAGATGTGTGGTCCTTTGCTTTGTTGGTCTGGTTGGGAGCGAGCAGGTTGCTTTGGCGCCTGATCCGAAAACTTCTTTCTGGCTCCTTGAGACTCCATGAGAGCATTTTGGAATCGCTCTGCCAGTGTAAGAATATTTTCTAACCGGTCAGCGCCGTTTTCAGTGAGAAATCTACGCATTTCCACCGACATAGACTCTTTTAGTTGCTCTATCACAATCAGCTCTTTCAACCCGTCATAGTTCTCTGTAAAGTTTCCCAGTGTACACCACTTCACTAAGTAGTCTTCAATACGGGCTGCGAACTGTGAGAAAGTCTCTCCGGCCTCCTTCCTAGAACCTCGAAATTTTTTCCGGTAAGCCTCTGAATGAAGCTCGTACCTCACCAAGAGAGCTTTCTTCAATGCCTGATAGTCATCTTGCTCTCCGGCCGGAAGTTTATTAAAAACTTCGTAGGCGGCTCCTCTTAGGCCCTGGGAAAGTTTCAAGTTCCACTTCCGTTCTTCAAGTCCAAACCCTGTTGCAAAGCGTTCGAAGCGGTCTAAAAAGGCGTCCATGATATCGTTCCTTTCTGAAAAAGGTTCCAGCGAAAAGTTCATGGCACTGGGTGGTGCAGGTTGCGAAGTAGGCACACCATCTGAGTGGGGTGAGTACCCTCCATCAAAGTTGGAAGCCGCTGCACTTTTTGCCAGCTCTATCTGATTGGTCTGTCCCTGGATTTCCAGTTGCTTCATTTTAAGTGCATGCTCTGCTGCTTCTTTCCGCTCCGCTGCTTCTGCTGCGGCTTTCCGCTCCGCTGCTTCTGCTGCGGCTTTCCGCTCCGCTGCTTCTGCTGCGGCTTTCTCCTTCCGCTCCGCTGCTTCTGCTGCGGCTTTCTCCTTCTCCATTGCAAGTTTCTGCACTTCCATCTCTCTTGCATGGAGTTTATCAGTCTCCTCATTCACAAATTTCATCAGATCTTTTCCACTTAACCCGTATTCACGCCCTGCCTCCATTAAACTAGTTCTAATTTTTGCGGCATCTGCCATGATATGCAGTATGGGTTAACGAAGGGAAAAATTGGCAGTGACCTCCAAGCAAATTGTTTGACTCGCACAAGTAATTATCTCTTTAAAACCAGCTAGGTTTAAATTAGTAATCAAGTTCAAATAGTTCTTAAAAATCACTCACTCAGCGTATTCTGAAAAACTAATTAACAGATTATCTCGAAGTTTCTATGAAAAATTTACTAAATATTTATGATAACAATTTCTCCAGCAGTTACTGAAAAAAAAAATTTTCAGGTCCCTACAGTATCCTCTGTTCTCAAAAAGTGTTTACTCTGTCCGTTTGATACTCAATTTAAAAAGTATCACTCGTGCTTTAGAGATATAAATTATTCCCCTATGAAATAGACAAATTATAGTAATAGTCAGTCTAAGAGATAATCCCTCGAAATGCCAACCAATTTTGCAATTATCGCAATTGTATGGCAGGGATGAAAATGTGATTTATCACACTTCTAAGTCCGGGTTCACTAATCCCAAGACGAGTCCACAATTGTCGTGTGGTGAGTCACTGGGGCAACTACGACAGTAGCTTTTGCCAGGAATAGTCTATGAGATGTTATATATAAGGTCTCTAGAAATTGGCTCGTTAAGAAAGAATAAAGACCTATTCGAGATAGGGACAAGAAGAAGGAATGCGAATGCTTTCCACTAGACAATGTTTTCTAATTAATTATGGAAAGAGTTCTGTTTCCCCACGACCTTAGCTTCTGCCCTTAGATCCCGTAAAGAAAAAGCCCCCAACCTCATCTGAGTAGAGAAAGGTTCCTATAGGTGAATATGTAACACCGACAGCACGAGTGATACATTAACAAACTCTTGATAATGATCAACCGATCGTTGGGTTTATTAATGAAATATCCACACATATAGGGTTAGTAATGGTTAGAACGTGATGATGGTGAAAGACGATTCACACAAAACACACAGATGAGATAATAAAATGGCAGTTAATTAAGTAATAGTTAATTAAGAATGAACTGGTGTAAAGTGAAATGATGATGTCATATGATACGTGTTACCAAAATGGTGAGTACTCTACACAGTCCATGTGTCTCTAAATGCTTCTCCTAGATATGAGGATTCACATGTATGCATAAAATGTCCCAAGTTGTTATACGTTATGTCGAATGGGGTATCTCTAAGCTGAGGACTTTCTGATGAATACTGTTGTCGTACGGAGAACGCTGACGAGATATCTATGTATATTCCTTCACTGTTTGAGTATATCTTTGTAGTGTTGATCAACAGTTAATAGCTGTCATATGAGCAAAAGGTCTGTTGTCTAATCTCCCGACGGTACTGGTCAGACTGGATATCTTCACGAAATGTTAGTGATATGTAGACTCATAATCTTGCGTATGTAGTCGTGATTCATATACTTTCGAGTCTGCTTCATAAAATGCGCTTAAGAGTGTGTTGCACGTGGTATAAATATGCGATTCCTCTTTTGAGCTCTTTTGCTTGACTTCAGATAATAATGATCTTTCGAGTGATTTGAATTTATGATGACTCTGTATTGAACTTGTGATAACGATGTATTGAACTTGTGATCAAGCAGTATATGGTGACGAAAAATGCTGCGTCCACCTTATGACTTGTGGGTGAGACAATATTCCTTTTTAATTGAGGAATGAAAGATGTCCTATGGCGAATTCTGCTAGCCAAATGTCCGTTTTTGACAACTTATTTCTGGTTAGACGTCAGACACGTTGCGTGTAGACTCAGACTTCTGATGAACTGAAGACACACAAAAGTCTTCGTAAGTTTTCACATTTAACATCACTGGTTGACTTTCATTTAAACTACTGCTCATTATTCATCTCTCTCTCTCTGAGTTCAATTCTAATGATGTTAAATATCTTGTGCATGAGAGTGTGTGCGCATGGGAGACTGTGATGATGATAAAGGTGAAATATGAACTATTAATTACCTCCTATCATCCTATCATCTTCTAGGAAAATCTTCTGATTTTATTAATCAGTTATGCCAAGAATTATTTGAAACTTTATCTTTCGCACATTTTAGCTGTGAGGTTAAAATAAACAAAAATAAGAAAATGTATTAATAAGTATAAGATCTACTAACCTTCTTTTCCCTTCGCAAAATCCTTTAAGAACACAATTAATCACAGAACTGAATTATCATCCACTCTGAATAAACACGTGTATTAGGCTATGCGTTTTTGGGTTTAATCTCTTCCTCACAAGGTAAAAAACTGGACTTCTTCACTCTAGTAGATTATGCGGTATTATATATTTCTGGAAGTCACCTGGCCAAGCTGGGCGTCCAGTGTGGTAAACCAACGCTTGTCTGAACCGCGGTGAGACGTTTTCCCCTGGCCAATCTGGGCGTCCAATGTGGTGTCACAGAAATTACCGCATGCCCAGATGTTTGATTAAGATGACCATATGTGTTTTTACCAGATTTATCACGATGCAATGTGGGCTTCAAACGATAATGTCAGGCATGTGGACTCAATCAAAGGACTTTTATTTCCCCCGATGAAAGAACAAATGTGGTTCTCTAGATAGCGGTCGCGAGTAATCACAATGATGAAATAGCAAATGTTGGTCGCAAATATGAGATGAAAGAGCAAATGTCGGAGAAATTACAATACGAAAGATGTAGGAAAAGATAGAGCAATAAGGCCTTTGCGCTCGTTTATCACAGTGTGTTCTATCCATCGCCAGCGTCTTCTTCTCAGCTCTTGTTCCACTGGCACTTGTCTGGTTCTTGTCATCAATTCCACATTTGTGACTTTTGTCATACCATTTCAGTCCTTTTATTCTACGCAAGCACCCGTTTATAAAAGTCTGTAGCTTTTTAGTTGTTGTTTTTGTTGCTTTCCATGTCTCAGAGCCATATATTAGGACTGACTTGACATTTGAGTTGAAGATTCTTATTTTCGGGTTGGACTTGATTTCTCTTATATATATATATGTGTGTGTATAGGAGCCGCAGTAGCATAGTGGTTAGTGCACTGGCTTCCTAGCGCAGTGGTCTATGGTTCGATCTCTAGATGAGGTGGGAATTGTTTAGGCCACAAACGGCTTCTGGGTCGACCCAGCCCCCAACTAGGTACCAGAGCAACTCTGGGAAGGTTAAGGCTGCCCGCGTGATACCCTAGTGTGCCGACGGTCAAGAAAATATGGGCCTAACACCATATTCCCAAAATTCCTCAATGGGCGTGTAAAGGGATTCTTTACCTTCTTTATATATATATATATGGGAGCCGCGCTGGTGTAATGGCTTCGGCGTTGTACTGGCGACCAGGTGTTCATGGTTCAAACTCGGGCGTCAGCGTTTGCAGAAATGTTTACGGCCGGAAATTTGACTGAATAACCTGAACGGCTCCTGTGATAAACCCTCTGTGGATGGGAAGGAGCGAAGCTCATGACCGGGTTGGAAGGAAAGTCCTCAGGTTCCCCAGCCTCGCAATGACATGTCATTTTGCCAAAGGGCTGAAAGCCCAAGTGCCGCTGGTTACGGAAAAAAAAATATATATATATATATATATATATATATATATATATATATTGTCGTGAAATATTCTAATCCACATATATAAATTATCAGGTAAATATAAAGCCTAACAAATAAATTCTAATAAAGAAAAGAGCAATGGTAAAATAACAGTGCTGTCACAATGACTGTACTCGAAATCCCCTTGTTTTCTGCTTCGTCTGCAAATTGTAACGCTTTCACGTTGATAGTAAAAGCCTACTGTATTATTACCCGCTTTCTTCAATGAAACGTGTGCTGTATTTCTTGGAAAAACAGTGAGATACGCAAGCTGAACAATGACCTAATTTTAATATTTCATTCATTCCATTTTATACACGGCGTAACTAAAGACAGATGGACTAAAGGATAGAGAGAAGGGAGAGGCATAAAGCCGAACACGTGCAACACTAAACAAGCGTAACGCGATACACAATTACTACTATCACGCGTGTAAGGCCACATGCACTAACTTTTTTTTCAGACGGACAGTGATAAAAACACTAACCTTCCCAGAGTTAGGTTTTAAGATCCTGAAAAACGCTTATTAGAAAAGATAACATTAGATGGGTTTACGTTTGAAAACATTACAGTACCCAGACAGCACATCTTCGAAACAGGAGGTAGAAGAAATTGCATATTTTGAACGCAGCCACTTAGCTCCTTTAAATTTATATATTTGGGTTCCTTAGGGTTTGCTGACAAAGAATATGTACAACGTTATGCAAATAGTCTAGGAATTAACAAGTTATAGCCAAAATAAAATGATGGTGCTGTCAGACAACACCCAAAATCAGAATCGCTCAGTGGTAGATTTTTTTAAACCACCATTGTACGGGAAATGGGCCACAAGTTACATTTGAACTGATTGGCTGGAATGATATGTAAGGCTAAACACGATTAGTCGGACTATAAATGCTATCCTTGGTTGTTAGGGGAGACGTAGGAAGGTAAAATTTTTTCAAACACTTGTCGAAACGTGGCTCCATTGGCCAGACTCGCTGATATAATCACTTAGGAGCGTTAGTTCGAGACCACTAGTTCAAATAAGCTTGATAAAGCAACAGTGCGTTGAAGCCAGCTCATATTTTTGCTAAATAAAAGCCTGGAACATAAGCAGATGGGAATTTGTGCCAGTATTTGTGCCAGAATTCATTGCTAGTCAACGTATCTGTGTTTATTTCCATGAATTGTGGTAAGCTTGAAACATTCAGTATCTTTTAATGAAAATTGAATGTGAATTGTTAATTTATGCCTGTATATATGTGTAGTTCAGTAGCAAACATGATGTAAAGCCTATAATGCTCCAGCCTGAACAGAAGGTGTCGGAGGAAAGTAAAACTGCATGGAATGGCTAAACAGTACACTGACACCTAGATTATTGATTAGACAGAAATAATGCTGGAATTGCAGAGGCGTAGTAACCATTAGGGAGGGAAATACTGGTATAAAATATTTCAGATGAAGCTGACAGTTGGCCTAACGCTCTGAACTCAATGTTTGTGATGTATTGTGCTCAGTGTAGAACTAGAGTATCAATTAGTTATGAAGTAGAAGGTACATCCTTCTTGTTTTCAGGGACCGTGGTCTTGATGGTATTGAGCAGCACCTGGTCAGAGCTTTGCTGAATCCAGAGTCGGACAGCATACTCCTTGGTCCATTTAGCTATCAGTGAGGTGTCTCCAGAGCACAGGGGAGAAATCGAGCAGAGGAGTCTTTTCCTGCCGCCATCACGCAAGATAAGCTGATGTGGCCAGCTGAGCTCAACATTATGTACCCCATCTTAAAATAACATTGTAACATAAACTTAAGAGGGGAAGTAAATTGTTTTAATACCAGGAACTGAGAACATCTCCAATACTAGTTCCCATAGAAACAAACTATTGAAGTCATGATGACAAATACCAACAGAGCTTGAACAAAACAAAACCAGTATTACCTCATATTACTACTACACAACTGACACACATAGGATACTTTTAATAATACATGTCACTACAATATTCATATTGATAAATTCTGTACATATAACTTGTAATTAAAATTGATTGTGATTCCTGGTTCCCTTTGTATTTGAATCAGGACACATATTCATTCATGACAGCAATGAATACATATTGTTATTTGAAAAGTTATCAGTGACTCCTTTAAGATATCCTTGTAGAGTGTTTTATGTATGTGAGTGTCACAGTGTTGTCAAGTGTAGTGGAATAAATTAAATTGTTTATCTGTCTGTTGTTGTTTTGACTTACACTTCATCATACACATACCCTAGACATATAACGTAGTCATCACACTATTCCAGAATAATTCTGACTGAGGTATACATATGTGGCAGCAAGTAAGGTTATATATAATACACTACTCTTATTAGATATATATACCTTCACAGCTGATCTCAGTCAGTACACTAAGTCCCCTATAAATATTTATAACATCCCACTTCACCACATATATTGGGGTCTCGCTCTTGGGATTTTGAATCTTTACCTATTAAAAAATAGTGGGGGTAATTCACTTCAGGGAATATAAGAATTAAAAGGTATCCTTGGGTGGAATTAAATAAGGTTGAGCTCACGGTGCCTGTGTTGTCCATTAGATATATATTTAGAGATTGAATTGTTGGTTAGACATTGTATAAATTTACCTGATAGACAATGGCGGACCTGGCCAAATTTCGATCTGCTGCTGTTCAGACTGCAAAAGAGTTAGGATTAGATGGGCAAGTTATGGTTGCCTATGTCACTACGGAATGTGACAAATTTATTGAACGCGAAGAAAGAAGGTTTGAAGCCGAAAGAAAGTTAGAGGCTGAAAAAGAAATTAAGAGTTACAATTTGCTGAGGCTGAGACTGAGGCTGAGGCTGAGACTAAAATTGGAGGCAGAAAAAGAGAAGAAAAAGATTGAGCTGCAGAAAGGGAAGAGAAGAAATTAGCTGCAGAAAGGGAAGAGAAGAAATTAGCTGCAGAAAGGGAAGAGAAGAAATTAGCTGCAGAAAGGGAAGCAGAAGAAAGAAGATTGACTGCAGAAAGGGAAGCAGAAGATAAAAGATTACAAAGGGAACATGAGTTACGACTAAGGGAGTTTGAGTTTCAAGGCCATGCTCCTGAAAATGGTGCCAGTCCCTTTGCCTCTGATGCCACTGCTAGCCAAGGAGCCTCAACCTCAGCTATGAATTTTCATTTAGATCATTTTGTTGAGAAAGACGATGATATAGAGAGCTACCTAAATAGGTATGAACTATTAGCTACCACGTATGGGTTAGAGAGAGAAAGGTGGAGCTTAAAGTTATCTCAAGGACTTCGTGGGGCAGCTTATGAAGTTTTTGCAAAAATGAGCAGAGGTGATCAGGAAAATTATGACATGCTAAAGCAGGCTCTTTTGTTAAGATATGAAAAGAATGCAGAATTCTATAGGAAAAAATTTAGGAATGCTAAACTACTGTCAGGTGAAACCTATCACCAGTTCTCTGCACGAATAGAGACATACTTGGAGAAATGGACTTCTCTGGGGAAAACCCAAGATCTTAAGGAAATGGTCCTTATAGAGCAATTAAGAGAGTCCATGGCTCCAGACCTGAGAAAGTTTCTCATGGAACAAGGTGCAGAGAGGCTGGGTGAGTTGCTAAATGTTGCTGAAAGGTATCAAGCAGCTCAAGCAGAGGTAACAGGTAATAAAAAAAGAAACAAGTGGATAACTTTAGGGCACCACAGAACTTTAATCAATTTGATCCTAGGGATCAAAACAAAGGTAAGCACCAGTTTGATAGGCCACGGTATGAAAATAAAAATAAATTCCCACAATTCGATGAAAGGAAATATGATGAAAGAAAATCTTTCAACCAAGGAAAAAGGTGGTGTAAAAATTGTCAGATGGACAATCATGACACTGACCGTTGCAGAAGGAAACCTGTGTATATGGCAACCCTTCAGGTCAGGTCGACCTCAAGACAGGAGGAGGATATTATGTTGGATACCACTCCAGAAGAGATGAGGAAGGCACAGGCTGGGGATAAAACACTCAAGCCTTGTTTCAGAAAATTGTCAACTTGTCATACAACTCCAGGCAAGGGAGATTTTTACATGAAAAACAAGTTGATGTATAGGAAGACTGGAGCTAGATCCAAAGGTCAGGGACAGCTGGTACTTCCTAAAAGATATAGGGCAGACTTAATAAGGAGCCTACATGTGAAACCAGATGGGGACCATGAGAAGATAGGTACCATCATTCAAAAGGTGGCTCACAATTATTATTATTGGCCCAAAGCAAGATGGGACATTGAGAATTTTGTAGAAAGGTGTAGCATAGCACATGAGGGAACACCCACAAGTGGGAACATGGATCAGGACCTGCACACGCCACGGGGCAAAATTAGGCCTGATAATAAAAAGAAAAATAGATTTGATAAAGTGGACCAAATGGAATGGGAAGCCCCTTTTCACGGACAAGCTTCACTTAACTGTTTTACAATGGCCACTATGCGGAGAGTGCAAAAAGATGTCTTACCCCAGGATAAGCCGAAAATCCCTCAATCGGACTTAAACAAACTGGAGGAAGAGGATGTAGAGAGGAAATCTCTCATCAAGAATTTTAAGTGGGGAGAAAGCCCCAAAAGAAAAATTGGTAGCGGTCGTTTTGTGAATGATAATTCTGGGAGGAAAAATCATCACTATAAGCTTCGAGTGGAAGAGACCATACCGGTGCATGGACAAATAGGTCCACAAAATTAAAGGTCCATATGTAGCTTTGTTAAGAACGTGGACTGATGAAAAGGCAGAGGAAAACATTACATCTTCATACCAATATGTGAATGAGCTGACCACTCGTTTAAAAACTGGCTGGAAACTTGCCAATGAAAATTTGAAACAAGCCAGGAAGAAACATGCTGCCTATTATAACAGGAAGGCGAAAGACAGAAATTTGGCTGTGGGAGAGAAAGTACTGCTTCTTTTGCCCGGGAGTCAGAATAAGTTACAAATTGGATGGCAGGGTCCATATACAGTTCTAGAGAAGGTGTCTAGAACAAATTATAAGATAGATAAGAAGGGGAAAGAAAAAATCTATCATGTGAATCTCCTGAATAAATATTTGGAAAGAGAACATCAGGAAGAGACACACTTGTTGACCTTGTCCATCGCCATGGAGATGAAAAAGGAACCACTTTCATCATTTGAATATCCATTACACCCCTGTGAGACAGCAGCACACAGGTGAAAATCAGTACACATTTAACGAACACTCAGAAAGAGAGAGTGCAACAGGTTCTAAATAATCATGCAGAGGTGTTAACAGACCGACCAGGGCATACAAACCTATTGGAATATGATATGAAAATGATAGACCCCACACCTGTCTGTATGAAACCATATTCGATTCCGTTTGCTAAGGAGAAAGCTTTGAAGGAAGAGATAGACTATCTATTGAAGGAAGGAATTATTTCGCACAGTGAATCTTCGTATAGTTCCGGTGTTGTACTCTTAAGGAAGCCCTCTGGAGAACATAGACTCTGTATAGATTACAGGAGACTGAATGCTATTACAGAAGGACAGGTGGATCCATTGCCGGATACAAATCAGCTGTTTGCCAGACTAAATAAAGCTAAATATTTCTCAAAAGTGGATCTGAGTAAAGGATACTATCAGATTCCAGTAAAGCCTGAGGTTAGACCATACCTAGCTTTTAGTACCTCAGAAGGACACTATGAGTTTAATAGATTGCCATTTGGATTGAAGAATGCGCCTAGTGTCTTCTCTAGAATGATGAGAAAATTGTTGGATGTAAACATTTCGGAGGAACGTAATGAATCCCTGAGTTGCCTCTTTGATTGAGGATATTCCGAATGTTTCATACAGGATAATAAGAAGATTATGGGATCCACTACGAAAACTCTGCTATCACCAGGTATATGTTATCTCCTCATAACGTACATTTTGAGGGAAATATAATGTTCTCTGGACATGTCATTGCGCAGACTCAGAGAAGAGAAATGGTGAATACGGGTTGCGAAGCAGCATTAAGACAAGCACTCACACTTGCGGCTGTTCAGTAACATAACCGAAATATATTATTGGTTGTAGAAGTCTGAGGCAGATTTCATGAGTAGTGCCTACTCTGAATGGACCCAACTACATAAAACCATGATAGCACCACAGCAGAGTAAAGTCAAGTTGACTTACATTTATCTATGTGTATATAGAATAAAGGACTGACATGGGATGTCTGTTTTAAGAGGGGAGGTGTCGTGAAATATTCTAATCCACATATATAAATTATCAGGTAAATATAAAGCCTAACAAATAAATTCTAATAAAGAAAAGAGCAATGGTAAAATAACAGTGCTGTCACAATGACTGTACTCGAAATCCCCCTTGTTTTCTGCTTCGTCTGCAAATTGTAACGCTTTCACGTTGATAGTAAAAGCCTACTGTATTATTACCCGCTTTCTTCAATGAAACGTGTGCTGTATTTCTTGGAAAAACAGTGAGATACGCAAGCTGAACAATGACCTAATTTTA
Organism: Oreohelix idahoensis; assembly: GCA_024509875.1. NCBI lineage: Eukaryota > Metazoa > Mollusca > Gastropoda > Stylommatophora > Oreohelicidae > Oreohelix > Oreohelix idahoensis. The sequence continues at coordinate 193,494 of JAMPIV010014082.1, forward strand.
ATATTTCATTCATTCCATTTTATACACGGCGTAACTAAAGACAGATGGACTAAAGGATAGAGAGAAGGGAGAGGCATAAAGCCGAACACGTGCAACACTAAACAAGCGTAACGCGATACACAATTACTACTATCACGCGTGTAAGGCCACATGCACTAACTTTTTTTTCAGACGGACAGTGATAAAAACACTAACCTTCCCAGAGTTAGGTTTTAAATCCTGAAAAACGCTTATTAGAAAAGATAACATTAGATGGGTTTACGTTTGAAAACATTACAGTACCCAGACAGCACATCTTCGAAACAGGAGGTAGAAGAAATTGCATATTTTGAACGCAGCCACTTAGCTCCTTTAAATTTATATATTTGGGTTCCTTAGGGTTTGCTGACAAAGAATATGTACAACGTTATGCAAATAGTCTAGGAATTAACAAGTTATAGCCAAAATAAAATGATGGTGCTGTCAGACAACACCCAAAATCAGAATCGCTCAGTGGTAGATTTTTTTAAACCACCATTGTACGGGAAATGGGCCACAAGTTACATTTGAACTGATTGGCTGGAATGATATGTAAGGCTAAACACGATTAGTCGGACTATAAATGCTATCCTTGGTTGTTAGGGGAGACGTAGGAAGGTAAAAAATTTTTTCAAACACTTGTCGAAACGTGGCTCCATTGGCCAGACTCGCTGATATAATCACTTAGGAGCGTTAGTTCGAGACCACTAGTTCAAATAAGCTTGATAAAGCAACAGTGCGTTGAAGCCAGCTCATATTTTTGCTAAATAAAAGCCTGGAACATAAGCAGATGGGAATTTGTGCCAGTAATTGTGCCAGAATTCATTGCTAATCAACGTATCTGTGTTTATTTCCATGAATTTGTGGTAAGCTTGAACCATTCAGTATCTTTTAATGAAAATTGAATGTGAATTGTTAATTTATGCCTGTATATATGTGTAGTTCAGTAGCAAACATGATGTAAAGCCTATAATGCTCCAGCCTGAACAGAAGGTGTCGGAGGAAAGTAAAACTGCATGGAATGGCTAAACAGTACACTGACACCTAGATTATTGATTAGACAGAAATAATGCTGGAAGTGCAGAGGCGTAGTAACCATTAAGGAGGGAAATACTGGTATAAAATATTTCAGATGAAGCTGACAGTTGGCCTAACGCTCTGAACTCAATGTTTGTGATGTATTGTGCTCAGTGTAGAACTAGAGTATCAATTAGTTATGAAGTAGAAGGTACATCCTTCTTGTTTTCAGGGACCGTGGTCTTGATGGTATTGAGCAGCACCTGGTCAGAGCTTTGCTGAATCCAGAGTCGGACAGCATACTCCTTGGTCCATTTAGCTATCAGTGAGGTGTCTCCAGAGCACAGGGGAGAAATCGAGCAGAGGAGTCTTTTCCTGCCGCCATCACGCAAGATAAGCTGATGTGGCCAGCTGAGCTCAACATTATGTACCCCCATCTTAAAATAACATTGTAACATAAACTTAAGAGGGGAAGTAAATTGTTTTAATATCAGGAACTGAGAACATCTCCAATACTAGTTCCAATAAAGACAAACTATTGAAGTCATGATGACAAATACCAACAGAGCTTGAACAAAACAAAACCAGTATTACCTCATATTACTACTACACAACTGACACACATAGGATACTTTTAATAATACATGTCACTACAAGATTCATATTGAGAAATTCTGTACATATAACTTGTAATTAAAATTGATTGTGATTCCTGGTTCCATTTGTATTTGAATCAGGACACATATTCATTCATGACAGCAATGAATACATATTGTTATTTGAAAAGTTATCAGTGACTCCTTTAAGATATCCTTGTAGAGTGTTTTATGTATGTGAGTGTCACAGTGTTGTCAAGTGTAGTGGAATAAATTAAATTGTTTATCTGTCTGTTGTTGTTTTGACTTACACTTCATCATACACATACCCTAGACATATAACGTAGTCATCACACTATTCCAGAATAATCCTGACTGAGGTATACATATGTGGCAGCAAGTAAGGTTATATATAATACACTACTCTTATTAGATATATATACCTTCACAGCTGATCTCAGTCAGTACACTAAGTCCCCTATAAATATTTATAACATCCCACTTCACCACATATATATATATATATATATATATATATATATATACTACTCGTCAAAAGTCAAGGGCCACCCTATTATTTTCAATACACTTTTATATAAGCGCATAGAATGATTAAATGAAGGAAGTTTTTAGTAAAAATGGGTACAATATTTTCCTCTGACAGTCCTCTATGCACGTTAAGGATAAAAACAACTCACCAACAACCATTGTGATCACGTGCAATTTGGTTTGCTGACCATAAATTCACATTTTTAATCTGTTTTTTCAAACTTCCGTACAACCAAACATGTGAAGTAATCATGCTGATTGACATTCCACGTGCAATGGCGACTTTTTATGAACAATAATAATAATAAATTCTTTAAGCACCAAACACGGCGCATAAGGCAGAAACCAGTGCTCTCCAGGTTGTACGTTGTGACGCAACTCCTCTTAGCTCTTGCACATTGTTTAGGCTCAACGTTCTTCCTTCTCTTATTATTGTTCATCTGAGTGTTTCTTTTGGTCTTCCTTTTTTCCTCTTACCCTCAGGAACCCAACTGAGCGCCTGTAGTGATATTCTGTTGTTTTGCATTCGTAGGACATGACCGATATATGACCATCGTCTTTTCCTTATATAGTCAGGGACATATTTCTGCCTAGAGTCTTCTCTTATTTGTCGATTAGTCTTGAATTCTTTCCAACAGATGTTCATGAGTTTTCTAAGACATTTGTTCTCGAATGTATTCAGCTTGTTCTCCAATGATTTTGTTATTTTCCAACTCTCACAGCCGTATGTTAACAGTGAGATAACATTTGAATTAAACAGACGAAGCTTGGTATGTATATTCAATGATCGTAATTTCCAAATGTTAGATAATCTATTGAAGGCGCTAGCTGCCAAAGCAATTCTAGTATGGATTTCTCTTGTTGTGTCACCATCCTGAGTCATTTTACTGCCTAAATAATTGAAACTTTCAACTTTCTGTAGTTTTTCCCCGTTCAAGATGATATCAAAGGTCTCGTTAGAAAAGTTCATAGCTTTAGTTTTAGAGGGATTTATTTGGAGACCTATTTTAACCGAGAGATGACACAACTTATTTATTGCTTCTTGCGATTGTCTTGGTGTTGAACTTAAGAATGCTACATCATCTGCGAAATCCAGGTCCCCCAGGAATTTTCCATTTGTCCATTTTATACCCAATTGTTCATTGTGGGTATAGTTTCTCATAACCCATTCAATAGCTATTCCAAAAAGTAGTGGTGACATAATACAGCCTTGTTTCACCCCTGTTTCTACTGTAAACCATTCTGTATTCCCTTTATTTGTTCTAACACAACATCTTGCATTGTCATATAGCGGTTTGATTATATTCACATATTTTGTTGGAAAACCATAGATTGTAAGTATCTTCCCCAATGATGGGCGGTGTAGACTCTCAAAGGCTTTTTGAAAATCGACGAAGGTGATAATAAGTGGCGATTGCCTTTCCACTGATTCTTCTATAATTGTTCTTAGTGTGAATATTTGATCAATACATGATCGTTTCGGCCTGAATCCCGCTTGTTCTTCTCTGATCTTTTCGTCAGCATGCAATTTAAGTCTTTCTAACATCATGCAACATAATAATTTTCCAGGTACTGATAATAGAGATATACCACGCCAGTTATTACAGTCTGATAGATCACCTTTCTTCGGTAACTTTACAATAATACTGTCTTTCCATTGTTGTGGTGGTTGTTCTTCTCTCCATACTTCATTTATAATATCTAAAATTCTCAAGAGGTTGTTGTCATTAACTGCTTTAATCATTTCCCCTGAAATTTCGTCAACTCCAGCAGCTTTAAAATTTTTAAATCTTTTAACGGCTTGTTTGATCTCGTCCAGCGTGAATTCATTGCAAGTTATTGGCAAGGTGGTTGTGGGTGTTTCATTATTAAAATCAGGTGTTACTGTTGGTGGTGGTCTGTTTAGCACCTCCATGAAGTGCTCAGCCCATCTCTTCACTGTCGAGCCTGGTTCTGTTTTGGTAACAATAGCTTGTTTTACGATAGTGAATTGTTAACTCACTAATCAACCCTCCGATCCAACCGACCGATTCGAGGGTTTCGAGGTCAGTTATAGGAAAATATCTACACCACTAGATACTCTGGTGTATCTTTTATTCTATAATTTAACATAACATGGTACTATCCATCGAAATAAACACATTCCTGATGTTTTTCTTTCGGCGTCTAAGGTGAGAAACGAATTTCACCTTGATCTTGGAAGGGTAGATAACTCTTAATTTGTTTTACAATCAGCAGACTTAGGGTAGTTTCATCACTTGCAAAAAACCATGCCACCGAGAAGAAGTCTTGACACCTTACAAAGAATGAAGGCTTTAGCGTGGGTTGAAAGTGGTTTATCTGTCCGTGAGGTTGCTAGACGGCTTGCAGTGTCACACTCTTCTATCCAAAGAACTTTGGAGAGATTTCATGCCACAGGAAGTGTGGAGGATCGCCACCGGCCAGGTCGCCCTAGATGCACCAATAGACATGATGACCGGTACGTCTTGTTGTCAGCTCTGCACCATCAAGCAGTGACTTGTTCCACTCTAAGATGTCAGCTGGAGACAAACTGTAAACGTTAATGTCAGTCAAAGCACCATTCGCAGACGTTTACATGAATTTGGACTGGCTGCTCGACGTCCTGCAGTCAGAATCCATTTTACTCCTGCTCATCGCAGAGCCCGTGTTGCTTGGTGTCGCGAGCACATCCGATGGACAAGGTAACAATGGAGTCAAGTTCTCTTCACTGATAAATCTAGCTTCACTGCGTCATTCAATGATGGCAGGATTCGAGTTTCGAGACGACCAGGAGAGCGATTTACTGATGACACAATTCGTGAGGTGGATCGTTATGGTAGGGGTTCTGTCAGTGTCTGGGGAGGCTTCTACAGACACGGCAGGACCCCACTCTACATCATCCAAGGCAACTTGACCAGCCCAAGATACCAGAACGAAATCTTGAGACCAATTGTTCAGCCTGCTCTGGAGGCCATAGGTGGTAATGCCATCCTCCAAGATGATAACGCTCGACCCCATCGAGCTCGTGTGGTGAATGAGTTTATTCAGCAACATGGGATCATCAGGATGGCGTGGCCAGCTCATTCACCTGACCTTTCTCCGATTGAGCACCTCTGGGATGTCCTTGGTCGAAGATTGTCAATAAATCACCCCCTGCCAATGGATGTTGCACAGCTGACTGCATTTCTGCTTCAGGAATGGCAAGCTGTTCCTCAGGATACTCTTCGGACCCTTGGACTCGATGCGTCTACGCTGTCTTGAATGCCTTGCTGCAAACGGTGGTCATACCCGATTTTGAAATGTCTATTTGTCCAATATCTATTGTGTGACTTTTGAAAAGGTGGGTGACACACTTCACAGCTTCATTGCGTTTGAATGTGTGTTTCCATTTCTTTACGTGACATGTCAATTTGGTATTCAATAAATGTCGTTTTGACTGATACCAATTACGTTTATATCAGATTTGTTTTATGGTTTCAACCAAAGTTTTTCTAAGTGGATCTTGACTTTTGACGAGTAGTATATATATGGTGGGCGAGAAATTTGACGTTGTTGTGATATGTGATCACTTTCTTGCTGCCAAATCACATTCGCACCAGACCCGTTCAACAATAAACCTCTTGATTCTAAGGCAGGGGCTGTATTTATTTATACTACCCTTTCAGTGACCCAAACCCACAAAACAAACTAATGAACAAACACTAAACAAATAAACAAACACCCGGCCAGTGCCTATGTGCTAACCTGAAACACAAATGAAGCACTGACTAGTTACAATCATCATAATTAAGTAATGCGAAACACCACACTTACACTTGTCTAACATCCCGTTCTTAAACGCCACCTGAAACATCCCTCTATTACACACACACCCACTCTCAAGCATGTCGTCCAATCAGCTTAGTGTGATGTTGTGCACGAGGCTGGCAATCTCACCATGTAACACATGTTGCTACCGAGACCACTGCTGTAAGAGTAAATGCATACTTTGCGCAGGCTTCATGCGGAGGTCAGCTTCCTCGGTGGCTACCTGCTTCATCAGGAGCGAGAAGAGAAATAATTTATTCCCAAGGGAACCAACGTGCTCATAAACCATCGTACCCTTCAATACCATGACAACAATTAAATAATAATAAAATAGGCATAAGCAGAAGTAAACAATTTGTACAAGCAATACTCACCGTAATAAGAATAAACTACCACCTCACAACCGATCCACACCAATATTCGTCACTACATGAACGAATGAAGCATGTCGTATGTGACGACTGGTGAGACTGGGAATCTCATCATATGAAACGCATTGTTACACAAACAATCATTGCACTAGCATATAAATGGTTCTTGAAGGCTGCTGGTGGACACCAGCCGCACTGGTGTCTCCATGCTCAGCAAGGAACAAACAGAAACGCTTATGTCTCAATGTGCCTTAAGCACAAAGGAGGGGTATCATGCTTACAAGAAATCTAAATAACTAGAACTAAATACATCACCTAAAGGAAATTTAACAAGGAAACTATGTACACAACCAGATATAACCTTTGTCACCTCAAAGTAACCCCCTAAAAATATACAGTAGAATTATAATCATTATCGTGAGACACACTAACAAAATTATCTAGCGACAGAGAGGCTCGTCAAACGCGTAAACAGGTACATTTTGAGGACTCTCGAGACGACGACCGGTTTTGGTATAAAACCAAACATCACAAGCAGAGGAGTGGTTCCTCAGAGAGTCGTTCGTCAGACTCTGATGAGCGGTCGTCGTCATCAAAAGTATCGATTGGGCTAATTATAACGTTTGCTAGCTTTGTTAGTTAAGGGTTATTTTATTTTAGTTCCTGCGATGAGGAAAAGACGAAAGAGCGCGTGTGTACCAATTGTGATGTCAGGGGTCACAGTGCTGATAGCTGCACAACCTCAATCGAACATGCAAATTCCGCGGTTGTGTTGGACACAATGAACAGCGAGGACTGTTCGGGGTGTCGCCCTCTGTTCAATGCGAACGAGAGGTTAGTGCTGCGGTGTGGGCATGCGGAACCATGTCTGTCGGCAGTGTATGAGACTGGGAAGGTGATTCTCCACGAAGGAAAATATGGAGAATAGACCAGTCCGAGTTCCGTCAGAAGGCCACTCCTCAGGTCTGTGCTCTCCACGCGCTCGTACCATAGTGCAGACTGTGATGCAGATCACTCCTTGGTTTGCTGCAAAATCAGAGCACAACCAAGAAAACTCTATCGTGTCAGACATGAAGGGAAACCACGCATTGATACCAGCAAGATGTCAGACCCTTTCATGATCGCTCAATTCACTGCGACCTTCGAGAAAGTGCTCAGTAGCCCTCAGCATGGTGATACTATTACAGAGAACTGGGAGCATCTACGGAACACCATTCAAAGTACTGCACTTGCCACCTTTGGTAAGAAAACAGCACAGTCAAATGACTGGTTTGATGCTTCATCAGATGTGATGGCACCTGTCATTGAAGCTAAGCGCAGTGCTATGAATGAATACAAACGTTCACCGAGTGCCAGAGCCCTACAGATCCTGAGGGCTACGAGAAGCAAAGTTCAACAAACTGCTCGACGCTGTGCAAATGACTACTGGCTCCAGCTCAGTGAGAGCATCCAGATCGCAGCGCAAACAGGCAACATTAGACAAATGTATGACGGTATAAAGAAAGCACTTGGCCCCCATAAAAGTAACACGGCACCGCTAAAAACCATCAGCGGAGAGAAGCTAACCGATAAGGGTAAGCAGATGGAGAGGTGGGTCGAGCACTACTCTGAGCTTTACGCTAGAGACAATACCGTTACGCCTGCAGCCCTTGATGGTGTCAACAGTCTGCCAACTATGGAGGAGCTAGATGCCGAACCAACATTAGAGGAACTCAGCAAGGCCATTGATAGCTTGGCCTCTGGCAAAGCACCAGGCAGTGATGGGATTCCTCCTGATTTAATCAAATGCTGTAAGAGCATGCTATTACATCCCCTGCATAGGATGCTGTGCCAGTGCTGGGAAGAGGCAACTATTCCTCAAGACATGCGAGATGCCAAGATTGTAACACTGTATAAAAATAAAGGAGACAGAAGTGATTGCAATAACTACAGAGGCATCTCTCTTCTTAGTATTGTTGGTAAGGTTTTTGCCAAAGTCATCTTAATGCGACTACACATGTTAGCTGAGCGCATATATCCAGAGTCACAGTGTGGATTCCGAGCTGGCAGATCAACAACAGACATGATCTTCTCTCTCCGCCAGCTTCAGGAAAAATCAAGAGAGCAGAAAAGACCATTATATATTGCCTTTATAGACCTCACAAGAGCATTCGACCTGGTTAGTAGGGATGGACTCTTTAAAATCCTCCTGAAAATAGGCTGCCCTTCTAAAATGCTGGAAATGATAACGTCATTCCATGACGGCATGAAGGGAACAGTCCAATATGCTGGAAGCACGTCACAGCCCTTTGATATACGAAGTGGCGTTAAACAAGGCTGTGTTCTGGCTCCGACCCTCTTCGGAATCTTCTTTGCCTTACTCTTGAAACATGCATTCAGAGATGCAACTGAAGGAATATGCCTTCACACTAGGTCAGATGGCCGTCTGTTTAATCTTTCAAGGCTGAAGGCAAAAACAAAAATCAGAAGGGTCACTATAAGAGACTTGTTGTTCGCTGATGATGCTGCAGTCGTCACTCAAAGCCAACAGGAGCTTCAGAGCTTGATGAATCGCTTCACTAAAGCATGCAAGGACTTTGGCCTCACAATAAGTCTAAAGAAAACGAATGTGCTGAGTCAGGATGTGGGTGCTGCACCAGTTATCACTATCGATAACTATGAATTGGCAGTGGTGCACCACTTCACATACCTAGGGTCTACCATCAATGACAAACTCTCACTGGATACAGAAATCGACAGCCGCATTGGCAAAGCTGCAGCTACCTTTGCCCGCCTCACATCGCGTGTTTGGGGAAACTCTAAACTCACAATGAAGACCAAAGCTGCGGTATATAATGCCTGCGTCACCAGCACACTCCTATATGGCAGCGAGACCTGGACGACCTATGCTAAGCAAGAAAGAAGGCTCGATACCTTCCATTTGCGGTGTCTACGCCGCATCCTCGGCATCTCGTGGAAAGATAAAGTGACAAATGTCGAGGTGTTGTCACGTGCTGGCCTTCAAAGTATGTATACGCTTCTTAGACAGCGCAGACTTCGCTGGCTTGGCCATGTTTGCCGCATGGAAGATGGTCGCATCCCAAAAGATATCTTCTACGGACAATTAGCAGATGGCAAGAGAACAGTTGGGCGACCACAGCTGAGGTTCAAAGATGTGTGCAAGAGAGATATGAGGGCACTGGACATGGATCCAGCAACATGGGAGGATGAAGCTGCCGATCGCACTAAGTGGCGATGCTATTTACGGCGCCACCTCAGATTGGGCGAAGAGAGGCTCACACAAGAAGCAGAGGTGAGGAGACAACGTCGAAAGGAGCACCAGGAAAATAAGCAGTTGAGGGCTGTCACCTCAGGGGCGCATTCCCATAGTCAGTTATGACTGAAGGGGCTATTATTAGACCAGTCCGCGTGTTGAGGGACACGGTGTGCACGACAATTGGGGTGCGTCGATCGTGCATTGACGACTCAGGCCTTACAGGCAAAACTGTAAAGTGCACCACGTTTGGGGGCAAAGTTGAGGCTTACCCCCAGGCGTGCATTAATGTAGACACCCCGTTCATTACAGGTAGAGTCTACGCGTTCGTTCTGGAGGAACCGATTGCCGATTTAATCTTTGACAATGTACGCGGGGTGCATAGTGCCATGGGTGTAGCTGAAGCAGAGGCTTAGCCTCACCAAACTTCCAAGAGGGGTGATCAAAAGGTACATCGTAGGAGTATTTCGCGGCAAATACCGAATGACATGACTAGGAGCAGTACTGACTTATACGAAAGTCCGAAAGCTAATGATCGCACAGTTTGGGTGCGTAATGTGCCACTGAGTGCTAGTTAGCGCACACTCAGAAGAGTGTTTGATGAGGTTGCGTCGGTTAAGTTTGTGGAAGTATTGTCGTTACGCGACAATACCAAAATGGCACGGGTGACTTTTGCGAATAGTTGGGGTGTGCGTAAGGCAGTTAGGCAGAAGCATATGTCTTTGCTTCAAAACCATCTGCTAATAGTCCAGCATTAGCTAGGGTTAGATTTCCGGTTCGTGTTCAGTAAGATGTTTCGGTTGAAGCGAACCGAACCTGAGAGGCTCTGACCCCCCCCCTTCCCCCCCCCACCCCCCCCCCCCCCCCCCCTCCCCCACCCCTTCCCCCCCCCCCCCCAGTTCTATTCTGATATCAATATGAGGATTTTGTAAATTTGTAGAGAGTGTGAGATTTCTTGCGATGCTTGTTTATACTATGACATGTTATGAAATTGTAGAGATTATGTAATGCTTTACAATGCATGGTTGTGCTGTATTATGCTATGTGGTGTTTTGTATTAATGTGGCAAAGTGCCATAAAGGCATACTTGAGGCCGGCTGTAGGCAGGCATGCTGTAGGCAGGTGCGCTGTAGGCAGGCACGCTTTAAGCAGGTGCGCTATGGGTTGGCATGCTGTAGGAAGGTCCGCTGTAGGCAGGCACACTGTAGGCAGGTGCGCTGTGGGCAGGTACACTGTAGTCAGGTGCACTGTAGGCAGGCCTGGCGTGCATTTATCAGAGACCTACGGAATATGGTGGTCTTGTAATCTTTAAGGGTTATGTAATTTGTTATGCCTTACTTTGTGATTTATGTGTGATGGTGCCATAAAGGCGATTTCTTATGAAATCATATTGAAGGTACAGCTAAACCATGTTATGCGTGAGATATGGTTTCATTTTTGATGGTTAGATATACGGATTTAGTGTAACATGCAGTGTATTTAGGCTACCCCAGAGTTAGACAGTCGGTGTTATTTTCCACGACTGCCAGTACCTGGTGTGGATTTGTACATGTTTCCTTATATTGAGTTTAGTGAGTGAGAAGGCATGTACGACAACGGTAGTGGACGACTCTGGCATTCTTTATCTGCATGAGGAGGTGCTATCTCGGCATTTCTTCGCCCTTACTCCAGAGGGGGTTTGGCGTGCCTCCTCCGGTGGAAGAAAACTTCGTTTTCTTTCTTAAGGGGGGATGGGTGGATGTCACGGCATAGTCATTCGCTAAAATAGTTAAGTGGTCACGTTGGAAAGGGGCTACGCTGTTAGGATAGAGAAAAACCTGTTTGGTCAGTCTGGGCTAAACGGAAGTCGGTATAAAACTTTCGGCGCAAAGGATTCTATGAGATGTCCGCCTTACTGGCAAGACGTGTTCCCTTTGTCAGCAATTTTGCTGGGATTTATGAGTGCCACTTTTGTTCATTGCTTGCTGATTTTCATGTGATCAGGAGTATTTGATATGTTGCTAGATTGTGGTTGCAAGTTCTAGTGATTTTCTCCTGGATATTATTTACGATTAGATTATTGCAATTCTGTACTGCGTTGTTTCAATTGTGGTTTTCGCCGGTGAGCGATAGTCATTGTGTAGCTGCTGGTTAGATTATGTCGGTTACCATTTTTGCTATTATATTGAGCTACAGTGTTTGGAAAGTTATGTTTTGGCATTCTCATTATATTGTGTATTGTTAGCCGTGTGCGGCTTCTCTGTGTGTTATGTTCATTAAAGAGGGAACTTACCTGTTGATGGTATTATTGTTATTTAATGTCAGCTAGTTCTAGTTGTGGTATACTTTTAGGCAATGAGTCTTGATATTGGTAGTATTACGATGCATATGATATTGATGGTAAATCCACAACATTACTAGTAGTCTGACAGGGTCAAACCCTAAACTTACCAGCGGCTTCCATTCCATATGAACTGAGTATAACTTGTTTACAAAATGAACATTCTAATAAAATTATCGGGCTTCCAAAGGTGACTTGCCTGACCTCGTGTTTACACCCAGAAAGAGACATAGTCCCGGCCCAGAGAAGAATTATTAAGAATAAATGATAACTGGACTTATACCTCGTAGAATATCCAGGTTTCTTTTTCCAAAGTTCATATATAGTCAGCCTGTGGTGGCGACTAAATCAAACATTGACATTACCTATTATAACGACCACGTGTTGTGAAGAAGAGTGATCCTAAACAGATTTATTTACCTGACACTCGATGTAGAGATTGAAGATTTCCAGTTACTGTACGCTGTGAACACTAGATCGCTAATTATTTACTACCTGGACAAAAAGTGAAGCGGCATTCATCAGCATCCTGCTTACAATAGTGAATCTAGCGTCTCCCAACATTTGATTAATTAGTCGTTGGGGAGACTGGGGCTTGATTCGCCAAACAACCAACCTTGGATGGGCTGCATGTACGTTTACGATTGTTCCAGATGTGGTGAATGCACCTGTTAGGTAAGAACGACTGTTTCTGTGATCACAGTTTGTCAGAACGAGCAAATGCCAGGAATGAATAATTCTTTCATTGTATAACTCATGTAATAACTCTGTATTTTTTATGCAAGTTTTTTTGATAATGCTGTCCCTTTTGTTTTCAGAATAGGTTAATGTATAAACTCTGTTCGTACTATAGAGTGAATTTTTTTTCTGACCATAGCGTAAAAACCTTTGACTCTTTTGGGGGTTAATAACTTTTCTCTTAACGAGATCTTGTATCAACAGAGGGAGGGAGGAGTAAACCTATGAGTCTAATTCTTTTAATTAATTCATTAACCTATGGTTATTGTGTTTGATTTGATATTCAGTATTGTTATTGTGTAGTTTCTTATGATAGATAAAATTCACATAAACTTTATTTACGGGTGTCGGTCAGCTTGTTCAAAAGAGATCCCTATTCCATAGATATAGTTTGTTCACGTCCGAGCGTCTAAGTGTCGTCACGTATCTGTGTGTGTAGAGGTGAGTGGTTGAATATATCAATATTTATTTTTATAGGAAGGACTGTCTGATCTGAAAAATCTCAGTCGTGATCGATAGGCTGGTTTGATTATCTCTCAAATCCAGGGACAGTATTACCTTTCACCATTTCACTTGTGAAATTCTATCTCTTTACTATATATCGCACTGAGCTATCACCTGTTCTAGTCTTAAACAGGCTGGACCAAACTTGATCTTAATTTCCCTATCGAAAATATACGACAGTGGCCAAAATCAAAAGTGAAATTTCTCTGGGGTCACGCATGTTGACAAACACCAAAAATCAATTTTACCACAGCTCTGTGTTTTCTATACAGCTAAATAAGAAAAAATATCTACGCCCAGCCACGGCGCCCCTGACGGTCAGTCATGGCGCCCCAGGGCGTACAGGTTGAAAACCGCTGTCCTGGGGAATGTGAATGCAACTCGCAACATTGAAAAGAATTCAATAACTTTAAGTGTACAGCTAATCAGAGTGTTTAATGACTAATCAATATAGTTAAGGAATATAATATATTAAGTTCTCAACACAACTGCACGGGAGAATTTAGTAACAATACTGCATTTCAATAATAGTTTATGTCATCATACACAGTTTTAGTTTGGTTTTCGTGGTACTTTCTCGTTAGGTGAACTTAACTTGAATCACGTGGATGAACTCCTTGTTATCTATTGCAATGCTGAGACCAGGTCGTAGTCCCCTGTTCACTAATTATACACAGGATTGATATGGTCACGACTCCTGGTCCTAAGTCACTTTGCTGGTTCGTGTTAGCGGTGGTGGTCGACTATTCGTGTTTTACGTTGTTTTATTGCCACGTGGTGCACACTAATTGAAACCCTCAGTTTCACATTCACGACGCCCCGACTGCAGCAGTTTAGAAGTGTGATTGCTCACAGTGGCCGTATTCTTCTATAGTCCGTTCGGAAATTCGTGCCCACAGAAAGCGTCAATTTCTCCAAAACTGTTTGTTGTATGGACATGAATTTTTGCATGCAGTTTTAGATTTTCCATGCAGTTATTAATGTATTGTTTTGCCCTAACAAAACTCATGTCATATTCGAATTTTCTTCTTTACGTTATATAAAAAACTCTTACTGTTGTCTGGGTTAATTTTTAGTAGTTTTACAGGAAAGTTACAAGATCCGTTCAAAATATTTATTTTTGTTTAAATTAGTTCCTCGCGACTGTGTATGTAGCGAAATTTGGTTCCTCTTGCTTTGTTGTGGAAAAAAATGTGTAACGCGACGCACACACACACACAGCGTAAGGACAACGCGGCGGTCTTTCTTTGAAGTTTGAAGACGGGGGGAAAATGTGAAATATGTTTAAGCCAGACGGTATTGAAGAATAAGGAAATAGCTAATATAGGAATGTATGGCTGACTTTCAAAGTTTGCATTTACTGGACATTAAATTTAAAACTACAAGAAAACGCCTGGTTGGAATGCAATTAAATAAAAATAATTCACTAAAGGATAGGGACTATGAATTATATCCAAAAGGATATTATTCAAATATAAATAGTTTTAAAAATAATTAACATTTTTATCGTCATCACATATGCTAAAAATTAGCTAATAATCTTTAAAATTTTATTACATTAACAAGCCTCAACGGATTTAAATATAAATTGGATAGAATGAAAGCCTCATACGGGGAAAAGTGAATGATACATAGAAAGGAAGGAAGGATATAAGTGTGTAAGTGAACAGAAGAGAAAACAAGTACAGGAAAAGCACAGATTGCCTCAAATCGCCTCAAACCAGGAGATGAAACGAAAATCTTTTGGAACTTTAGGATGTGCTTTCTCGGACGGGCGAGATGGCCCAATATAAGGACAGAGCGGCGCGTTGAAAATCACACACACCAAATCCAGAAGTCAAAGTGAGAAACTGGAAGACAGCATCTGCAAGAAAAATTCTTTTTTCACGCTGCATGCAGGGCAGATTAAATTCAGCCAAAACAGTCTCACCGTGAGCTTATAAATCCTAAGAGGGTTTTATGATCAAGTTTTATGATCATTGTTGATCGAGTAACCAAAAGACTTGAAGACGGTTGATCCTGCTAACTGAAGCCTAGAGGTCAACTAATCATCAACACCTTAGTCCCCCGTAGTAATAGGGCGGGCTGAAGGAAATTCTTCCTGATCATCAGTGTGTCTCAGGAACCTCGAACAAAATCAGAGGAGTTGTATGTGTATCCATCCAACAAATCCTGTGAGCAGTTTCTAAAACGACTGTCTATGATGAGAACTAGATAGCAAGAGATATCAAAGAGATACTGTGACAAACTTTTGTGTAATTTCAGCGGAAGATAAATCCAAGATTTTTCTATTATTTAGTTTAATTTGTAACTATAAATAATCATTCATTTTACCATCTTCCAACACCCATTTCTCATTACAAGAATATATAGATGTACATAATAAATTATGAAATTGTACTCATGTGACTTGGTAAATTTTTAACTGTTAAATTTTGAGTTACTTTTTCTAATTTAATTATATTATCACATAGGGTTACTATAGCGAAAGTAGCAACTTATACTTCTGAAGCCTAAATCTATTGTCCAGCTCAGAGTATTCACAGCTGTAACTCACTTGTGATACCAGTGTACTTCTCGGGCACTGGAACTTCATACTTTCTGGAGAGAGATTCTACTTCTGCTCTACCACTATTATCATACTAGGAAAACCTTTCGCTACAGTGTACAATAGGTGCGCACTCGTGCGGACATGTAGTCACTACACTAATTTAAAAAAAAAATATATTTTTGAACGGATCTTGTAACTTTCCTGTAAAATTAAGAAAAATTAACCCAGACAACGGTAAGAGTTTTTGTATATAACGTAAAGAAGAAAATTCGAACATGACATGAGTTTTGTAAGGGCAAAAAATATATTAATAACTGCATAGAAAATCTAAGACTGCATGCAAAAATCCATGTCCATACAACAAACAGTTTTGGAGAAAATTGACGCTTTCTGTGGGCACGAATTTCCGAACCGACTATATCTATATCACATTGTGGAGGCTTTCGATGCATTCATTAAAATCTAACTCTCATATAGGCGTCAGCTTCTTCAACTTACTCTCATAGCCTGTGTGTGTCCGATTTAAATTTTACCGCTGCCTTATATACTGGCTAAGTCAACGTCTCGGATGTCTTTCTGGGTAATATCTCTACCGACTCAACTTTTTCATTTCGTCAGACCGATTTGTGTAACTTTTGTAGCAAACCTTCCAATATCTTCGTGATAACATCGTGTAGTGATTCCAAAAGATATTCCCTAAATTGCTTATGTTTTGTTATGTATTCGTAAAAAAAAAATCAAATTCCGAACGATCATAAAGGAGATATTACGAATAATCGAGTGTGCTAGTTTATTTTTACATGGACCAAATAAGTAATTAATTCCTGTCCAACGGATAGTCCCGCAAGGCGCAGAGAGGTAGATGCCAAAAGACATTCTGGCGTAGATGCCAAAAGACATTCTGGCGTAATAAATCAGCCGAGATTTGCGCCGATTCATGACGCGGGGATAAAGATCGTGGTCAGTTTTTGGTGTAGATGAACTTCTGTGTAATCTTTTGATGCATGTCAGATTGAAAGCTTTATCTGGAAAATAGTAATGTTAGCTTAAAATTATTTCAGTTCATTCTTTTATTTTCAGGTTCAATCCATTTGTGGTCATAACATTCAGGACATTTGCCAACTCTCGCTTGGATATCATTGGTTTGATATGTATTACAATTTTAATGCTAATTACCTTTGCTCTTACAGGCCTGCTCGTCTTTGGTAAGACGGTGCATTCGTACATGTCTTTTGATCGCTCTGTTATGACTCTCTACTTCGTTAATTTGGCGGGAACAGATTATGAATCACTAATAGAAACAGATCTTGTTTTAGGACGAATATATTTCTTTTTAGTTACGAGTGTGTCTCAGTATATCATTATCAATATCTTCTGTTCTATACTGAGGGAAGGCTATGAGCTTACTCGGTACATGGCATTCAAACGAGAGCAAGAAACTATCAAATACATGATAAATACTGCAAAATACTATGTGGGATTTGGTCCTAGAAATGAGAATAAGTCTAGAAAATAATACAATGGTAACTGTGGTGCTTGTATGATTGCTTAAAAAAGTACTGCTTTAATGTTTGTGGTATCAAATTTTGGTAAACAGTGAATTTGGTTGGACATCTTGAGAAAGGTTATATTTTACTACATTTTCACAATTACGGAAATAGGACCAAGCTTTAGAAATTCTGCAGTCTTCTCTTCTTCGTAATTCGGAAGACCCTAAACCATACACAAGTCTATTTGTGTACATCTCAGATTTGTGTAATGAATCCCAAATATCTGTTTTCTACTTATTAATACTGAGCGATCTTCATTTTATCAAAGATATAATGCCCACAATTACATATCACAATGTCCTGTTTCACACTTCGAGCAAAGGGTTCGGTCAGACATCTTGCAGGAGATTTTGATTGCAACAGTTTATAAAATGGACAAGTAGCCAAAGCAACAATGCTCGAAATGGTGCATACACATTTTTTAAAGTTATAATTTTGTTGCTTATGTTTTTGGACATTACAGTTAAGGTTTGTTTATTATAGTATATATATATATATGTGTGTATGAGTGTGTGTATGTGTGTATGTTATATATATATATACAGTTGTGTTATATGTGGTGTGTGGGTATAATATTTATATATATATGTGTATATCTGATTGTGGGTATATATATATATGGGGGGTATGGGTGGTATGTGGTTGTGTATGGGTGGGTTGTGTGTGTGGGTGTGTGGGTGGGTGGGTGGGGGTGTGGTGTAGAGTGAGAGAGAGAGAGAGAGATGAGAGAGAGAGAGAGAGAGAGAGAGAGGGAGAGAGAGAGAGAGAGAGAGAGAGAGAGAGAGAGAGAGAGAGAGAGAGAGAGAGAGAGAGAGAGAGAGAGAGAACGTGTATGCATACTAACATAACAAAAATAAGGATTGTGGTTTATTGTACTTGAAAGTGTGAGCATCTCTACATTTAGTACAGCGTCCAATATATTCTTTGGGATGAAAATAATAAAAAACGTAATGAATTTTGTCACCTAATAGTCACTTGCCACATGCCTTATACAAAAGAAGCTGTCTGTCAGTATCTGCTTCTTTCTGCCATCTGGAAATATGGGTCTCTATTTCTTGTAAGTAAATTTCTTCTGATGTCTGCTGAATCCATCTCTTCACCTCAACAACTTCTTCACCTGTGTTTCCTCCATCGGTCAAACAGACGGAATGAAAGTCTCAGCGAGTCAAATCTAAAATATATTATGGTGTAGTAACACAGGAAATGGTTGGCTTGTACGTTTTCCGACTCATTCTGCGATGTAAGGACCAGAATTTATGTAGTGTTCTCTCAGTGCTCACCTGTGTCACAAAGGCCAACCACGCTGTATCTTTGACTTCTATTGGGAAACTCTTGACGTCATTGCTCGCGCTCTGAGCTTTTTCTCCTAAAATCTTTCACCTCTTCCATCACTCATTGTCCTTCTCTTTCGTGCTATTCAAAATGACTTTGTTGCTCTTTTCTTTTCCCACCATGCTTTCCCCACTCTTTCATTCTACCAGGGTGGTTGTGTGAAAGGTGTGCGAATTGCCTATATTAGTTCGCAATTTGATGCAATATGTGTACAAGGCTACTACTGTCTCTCTCTGAAATACATTTGTAAAGTGCTTTGTATCTGATTCGAAGTAGCTAATCCTTTAATCTCACCCCTAAACACAGTTTGGAAAGGGAAATCATCACTTTTCTCATACTGGACCAGCAGCGTTGCAGACTTATGGTTTTCCATGGGGTTTGTGCATTCTAGCATCAATTGTTGTGAAACAAACTAAATAGAATGTAATATTCCAGTTGTTGTGTGATAGTATTTATAGTTCCTTCACCAAGCTGTTGAATAGGGGGGGGGGGGGGGGGGGAGAAACACACACAAATAGTAATACGTCTTACAAGGAGAAAGGACAAGAAAAACCTACGTTGCGGCCACAGGACCTTCGCCAGGGACAGACAAACAAGGGACAGGAGCGACAGAAAATGAAAATTAAGTAGAGAACATGAAACTATAAAAATAAGAGAAACAAAACTCCCTTATTGTCACAGTATATATGTGCGTCAAATGCTGAAGCGAGATGGCTGCCACTAAACCGGAAAGCGGAAGTCGACAGTACATTAGAAACAAAAAATAAGAAATAATGAAAACAAGGACTGGAAAAGAGTGAGGAAAAAAAAGTTATTAAGAAAAGAGAATTAAATAAATAATAAATAAATAAATAAAAAATATTTAAAAATATTTTTAAAAAAATAAAAAAATAAAAATAAAATAAATAAATAACAAATTTTAAAAATTTAAAAATTTAAAAAAAAATTAAAAAAAAAAAAATTTATATATATAAAGTGAGGGAAAAGAGATTTAAAAAAAAAGGGGGTGATCGCATCAAAGTAGACAGTCATAATACAACTGGTACTAGATAGAAAACGGCGTCTCCGACAAAAGAATGTTGGGTATTCAAACCGTGTGGTTTAAGGCAACCCATACGATAGATGAAGCGTTGTTCCTGGCGAAACCGACTGTTGGCGTCCGAGGAACAGAATCTGATGGCTGTCACCTGGATGTCAGTGGCGCCGTCGTGGTCAGGGCCATTGAAGTGGATGGCCAAAGGTGTGGATTTAAACTGAGAGATGTCGTAGAGGTGTCTGCAGAATCGGTCGCCCAGTTGTGTGCCAGTTTGGCCGATTAAGTAATGGTGCAACGTTTGCATATAATAGCATAAATGACGTTGCGTGACTCTCATGTGAAGCCATGGGTGATGGTAAACTTGGCATTAGGGAACGAGACTGAACGTGTTTCGATACATACTGACATGTCTTACATCGTGTTCGGTTACATGGCTTGGTCCCAAAGTGGCCATCGTCGACGGTTTTCAAACGGCTGTGGACTAGGAGGTCCCTCAAATTTTTATCCCGTCTATATGCCAGCAAGGGTGGCTCACTAAACTATTCCCGCGTCGCTGGGTCAGCTTGGAGGAGAGATAGGTGACGATACAGGATCCTTTTGACAGCAGTGCTGTGAGGTTGATAGGTCATTCTTAACTTGACTCTATCAGAGGAGGTTTTTTGGCGGGGTTTGAGGGCCACTAGACGTGAGACAGGGAGAATACGCTCTAAGGCAGAGGTAAGAACATCCTCTGGATACTGTCTGTTACGGAAGAAGTCCAACATTTCTTGTGCCCTTCATAGAAAGCTGTCATCATCTTGGCATAACCGACGGGCGGAGAAGTTGTGAGAAAGGCAAGGACTCACGAATGGCCGGAGGATGAGAGGAAGTATAAAGGAGGTAACAGTGCATCGGTGGGTTTGTAGAACACCGAAGTGGTGAGGTGGGGGGAGAGATGGTGACAACTATGTCAAGGAAATTAACAGAGACAGTGGAGATGTGAGAGGTGAAATGGATCGCAGGGTGGAAGTTGTTAATGAAGTTAATGAACCTTGATAGGTCAACCTCTGGCATATCAGTGAGACCTATGCCATTATCTACGTATCTAAGATACATCAATGGAAAAGGTCCAGGATACTGCCGCCACACCTTATACTCCAGGTAGCCCATGAAGAGGCAGGCATAACTGGGACCCATCTTGGTGCCCATGGCAACTCCACTTACTTGGTCAAAGAACTGCCCATTGAACTCAAAGGAATTGAGTCGAAGGACAAGTTCTGCAAGGCACAGAAGAGTCTCTGTAGCAATAGAGGGGTGCGTGCGCTTATCCAGAAAAAACCGGAGAGCTCGGAGACCATCAGAGTGAGGAATGGAAGTGTAAAGCGAGCAAACATCTAACAGAAATAAACGGTAGGTACAGTCTCGGGAAAGCTGGATAGAGGAAAATGTAGTAAGAGCATGGTTTGTGTCCTTTAAGAAGGAAGGAAGCTGCTCTACAATAGGCTGGAAGATGCTGTCGGGAAGTCTGATATATGTTCGGTAGGGCAGGCACATGCTGAGACAATGGGTCTCCCAGGGTTGGAGGGTTTATGAATTTTGGGAAGCATATAAAACACAGGCTTGCCCAGACAACTATTATCAATACGGAGATGAGAAGCGCTAGAAGGTAAGGACTTGTTAGCGATAAGACTTTTGATGGTGTCATGGATCAGACGATTGTTGAGGATTGTCGCATCATTGTCACGGCGCTGGTGGAAGGAGCTGTTGGTGAGCTGCTGATTACCTTCTTGGAGGTACAGGTCCGTGCGCCATACCACAATGGCACCTCTTTTGGCCACCGGTTTGATAACAATGTCATCTCTGCGGCGGAGCTTCGAGAGGGCATGAGACTCATCAGAAAAAAGGTTGGAATAACGCAGGCGTTTAGGTTGGAGTTGCTGAATGTCGTAGAGGGTATTCTGAATATATAAATCCAGAGCGTGGGAAGCCCCAGGAGAGGGTGTAAAATTCTTATTCTTGGGAGGAACGAACCGTGCAAAGGCATCATCTGATTCAGCCTGCGATGTCTGAGGACCATCAATGTTGCGGAAATAGAACTGAAGTCGCAGACGGCGATGAAACCAATGAACATCTTGGAGGAGATTGTACTGATCAGAATATGGTTGGAGAGTGACAAAGTGCAAGCTTTTGCTGAGGACCGAAAGCTCATCCTCAGAGAAAGCAGGATCAGAGGGAATACAAACAAAATGGAAACGAGATGGAGTAGAGGAGGCAGGGACAGTATCAGGGGTAGGAAAGGGGCAGAAAAGTTTGTCCTTTTTTCTGGGCGGATAAAAAATCATACAGTTGCCGGTTGAGGGTATGGATAATGATGCGTATAATGGGGAAAGCAGGAAAGTAGCTGGAGGTGAGACTACGTAAGCGGAGTAGTAGCTGAGACTGCTGAGCACTGATATCTGCCAGGAGGCGGGAATGGATAACTGCGACAGCCCGCATACGCTGGAACCCACATGTGGTCTCGATGCGCTGTAAAATGCGATGTTCACGAGGGTGAAGTTGGCCAGCCGAGGGGTTGAAGTGAGAAGTGAGGCCATGAGGGAGAACTTTAAGGCGGAGGCAGGTGCGAATAAAGTGGAGATGGCAAGTGAATCTAGTTTTCTTAAATGTTGCAATGCAAAATCAATTGCAGTGCGAAATATATCAGGTGGTAAGAGGCTGAAGGCGGTGGTTATAGAAGACCGAAGTGAATTAATGAAGTGTTTAACTGAAGGCATAGTGGCAAATCGAGTGAGACCACACACAGAAGAAAAAAATTAAAATTAAATAAATAAAAAATAAAATTTAATAATTTAATTTATAGATATAAAGAATAAATAAAAATAATAAACAATTTAAAGTATGTGAATAGATCGAAAGTAAGAGAGGAGATAAAAGTGAAAAGTGAGCAAACAGGTAGACAATGCAGTCAGTTATAAGGTATGATATTAGTATATGAGGAGAACTGCGGTAAGAAGGGGGTAAAACAGTTGAATGGGGAAAACAAAAAACACACACAAATAGTAATACGTCTTACAAGGAGAAAGGACAAGAAAAACCTACGTTGCTGCACCAAGCTGCAGTGACAACATTCTATAGCTGTCATATTGAACGTCCCAGTTTATTCTGTCCCTACAATGCAGTGGTTTGAACATAGGTCAAAAGTTCCCTTTCAGTATCATCTGTCACATGTTTTATTCCCTCTTTCCAAAGATCTCTTTCGATGAACTAGAGTCAGGGGTTTGCAAATGTTCCCTCCATTTTCCCCTCAACCATGAGGAATTCAGTAACAACCTGTTTCATGTTAAAATAGCAGACGTCACTTAATCTCTTGTTTAGTTTTTAGCCATTATGTCATCAATTGGCAGAGGTTAGATTAAACATGCGGGACAGAACTTGTTGAGTGATCTTATATTTTGCCAGTACAAAGTTGTTTAAATGCACTAATAATGTGAGAAAATTGCTTTCAGAAAATATTTTAGTCTTTAATGTAAACATAAATATGTGGAATAATCTGGGTACCAAGTCGGCATAACTAGTTTCCAGGAAAAATGAAGAATATCAACAAAGATGCTGCAGGCTTTCATAAATGGGTACGTGCATAGAATAGAAGGGTTAAATAACATGACGAGGTCACTAACATGTAAGTGAGGACAAGAACCACACATGTGCCAGTGGAACAAGAGATCTGAAGACGCTACATTTAGATAACCTGTTTTTAGAATTACATGTCACTCCTTGTTCTGGAATCCCCCTGATAAAAGCGAGGTTGAGGGATACCAAAGAACATTTAGGTAAGAGAACTGGAAACAGACATGACAGGGATGAGGAAGACATGTTCATGGCACAAAAGGCTTGGCAAAATTTCTTGACTAGCAGAAGGCTGATGATGATGATGGTGACACAAGAGAAATTAATTTTGTTTACAAATATATTTGATCAAACTTGTCATCCCGTTTTATTAAACAGTGTTAAAGTACATGGCCAAAGATCTGTTAGTTGTGTAACTCAAAGTGCTGACGTATTCAGACACAGCAATATTACAGAGTTTGACATGATACACTGTTCTCATATAAAAATAATCTTTCATCAAACCACTGTATTAAAGATATTGAATGGGTAGTGTAGGAAAAGTCTGTGGGAATTTCTTTAGGATCTTTGCTCCACAGTTAGCTAAATTGTAATGAATAACATTTGTCTCGTTTTCACCTTTACAATTTCTTGTTTTCACCTTATAAGTATTTGTTTTTGCCTTTACAATTTCTTGTTTTCACCTTATAAGTATTTAAAATAACTTGTTTTCACCTTGACAAGTCTCCTGTAAAGATCTTTCGTACTAACTCCAAATGATGACATGTTACTAACTTTATAATGTCATATAACAGTGCAGCACTCACAGCTAGAACAGTCTAACTGAACAATAGATAACACAAAGTGGAGATTTATGTTAGTTTTGAATTAGTCACATAACTCATTTATTTTGTTTAGTTGTGACATCTAAATGACTTGCTGTCTTTGTTCTTTATCTCGATCTAAATTGTACTAGGTCATGCACAACCTCGACAATTTAGTGAGCTTATTACACGGTTTCATTGAAAACTTAAAATATGTCAATGTGACCTGCAGTTGGTTGACATATCAAGTTATTTTCTCATGCTTATAAAGGAGCTGAGACTGCTGCATTATGTTCAGTGAAACTATGTCTTTCATAACTAGAACATTATTTTTGTTCAACATTTTATAAATTAAAAACGTTAAGAAAATTAAACTGCATTGTTCAGTATTTCATCTATCACTGTATCCTGTATCACGAATTGTTTTGCTTTTCGAACTGACTTTTAATTATTGCGTTACACCATATACTTATCGTTTTGTTAACCACCTTGTTATGTTAATCCAGATGTTCCCTTTATGGTTTTCTCTTTTTTATAAAAACCTTTAAAATTTCAGCATTTACAATATTTTCCAAACCCCATTTTCAAACCATCTGACCAGTGAATACTGTCTACTCACTAACGATTGAGCAATGATTTGTAATTATGTCTACATTGCTAAGTCTGTTTACTCATCAAGTAAAGACAAAGGTAGTCCTAAAACATACACTGCCGTAGAGGAGTGAATTGTTAGAAGCTTCTTATAGGCCAAGTCCAGCTGTATGAAGTGAGGTGACAAGTACCTTTCTCGTTGCCCCTTCTTTTTCTCTAACTGAAGGGCAGTCAGGCATCCATTTAAATCTGTGTAAACTAGAGCGTTTTTATGGGGAAAAAAAGCTCCTGTACAGATCACAAAGCCACATTTATTAATAAAAGTTGACCAACGTCCTAAATGGAACTCACCTTTTTACTTTGGATGTGTGGACTATGAAAGGGCTTTTACCAATGTAGACAAAGAATCACATTGAAGATTTATGAGGCATTACGTAATCCTCGTGAAGATGATTAACATAATTAAGAAAACTTATGAAGGACAATTTACAGAACCATCAAGGATAAGAAGTGGAATAAGACAGGGATGCCTCTTATCACAATTTCTGTTGCTATTGGCTATAAGTTAGGTTATAAAAACATCGACCTCAGCAAAGATAAATGGGATCCAGAGGACTGTGACTAAAAAACTTGACGATCTAGATTTGCCATGTTTTTAAAAAGAAATGGGAGGATGTGACACATTGTCTGTTAATTTTATTTTCAACTCGCACCGTTGCTTTTCTAGTCGTATTATTGTTCTTTTTTCTTCTTATTATTTTCTCAGGTTTTTCTGATTTTTTAAAATATTTTATTCCTCGTTATGGCTCTAATCATTGCAGGAACACCACCACCACCCGTTTCTTTTTAGAGTGGGTTTAATACCTACCCACGTTGTTGTGTGGTCTATTTTGGTTTCATTCTTCCCGTGGGTAGAGCAGAAAGACGGTCGGTTATTTGACGTAACTTTAGGTAAACTTAAGCAGCATCTTGCTTTGTGATCACGGGCAAGCAAATTTATTCCTTTGATCTCCAACTTCAGGGGAGAAAACGACCGTTCGCTCGGAGATTTATAAAGTCCATTGATTAGTGGAATTCGTCTAATCTGGACTAGGAGGAACAAAGGTTATGATTGTCAGGAAGCATCTCGAGTCCGCTGATTTTCGGAAGTAGGTGTGGGAAGCTTGTTATCTAACTTTTACGAGAGCAGACATTAGTTTGTTTGTAGAGAGAAGGAACTATGTGGGTGTCCTTAGTTGTGAGGTGCGACGGAACGAACGGAATAATTTGTCTTCTCTTTGTTACTTTCACAATTGCCTCCACGGCTGGCGGAGTTGTTTCTAATGTTTTGCTACCAGAAGTGAAATGGGTTCATTTTCGATACAAGATAACAGGAGGCTGAGACGCTTGGGAGTCATGACCCAAGTGGGCCCGCCCCCCTCCCTCCCCCCGAGTGTAAAGGAGTATAATGGGCCGAAACACTTGTCGGAGTGGGGGACTGCTTCTGATGATCAGATTGCTTCCTGTTGTATCGCTGTGTAAAGAGTTTCCTATCATATCTTTGAAGTAGCGGTTTTCAAGAGAAACTCTAACGATTGTTTTCGATTTTAATTTAGGTAGTAGTCCTGTTATTACGTCAAACTAGGGGTAGTTGCATCTTGTTGGAGATAATTCTAGATCTATTACACATCGCGTCGGTCTTCCAGTGCACGTGATCCTACGTTGCATCAGAGAGTTATTACTATAAAACAGGTCCTGGTCTGTTAGTTGTCTCTCTCAGTCCTAGAATGTTTTGCCGTGAATAGTGGCAGACATAACGTCAGTTTGCCTGAAGGGATATTCTAAACGTCTTGGTATGTACTTAGAATTAGATAGTTGATGTGAAGGAATTTTGGCTAAGGACTTTAGCAAGACAGAGTAAGCCTTCTAAGGGGATTTTTATTGTTATTAGTCAGTAGTATTGCCTGACCTGTAAATGCTATTGCCATTGTATTGTAAGTTTCGTTGGTAATTATACGATGTCTAGCCAGTGAGTTTCTTTGATAACGTTTGATGCTGTTATTAATATTGAACTGAATGAGTATAGGACCTAAGCCTGACGTAGTATCGTTTAATATATATATATATATATGTATATATGTATATATATATATATATATATATATATATATATATATATATATATATATATATCTGTATATATATATATATATATATATATGTATATATGTATATATATATATATATATATATATATATATATATATATATATATATATATATACCTGTATATTAAAGGGTACGTTGGGGGAAGGGTGTATTAGTGTTATGACATATGATGTATGCATTTGTGTATAGATAATGTGTGCCTATTTTTGATAACCTTTTATATGCTGTCTTGGATAAGTGTAAGGTTGGGAACCATTAACTATAGGAATATAGTGGAGTACCGAGAAGCGATGTTGTGACGCGTGTCTGCCTAAGTCACAAGCTGGACTCAGAAGAAGTCAGGTCAGCCCGCGTCTGTGTAAAGGTTAAGAGACAAGATGTTGTCTTATGAAAGAGAGGAGAATGGGTGAGATATTAACAAGGCGGAGCAGCCAGCCTGACTCGATGGACATAAATGGGTTCGGGCATGAGTGATTGTAGATAGTATGGGTGACAATAACTATTTATTGTTATCCACCACTGATAAAGTTATGTTGTTTGTTTTACTACACACGCCACACAGGCTAGATTATTAAATACGAGTTATCACTGTCACTGGAAAGAATATTGCAAGTGAGTGTGTGATAGGGTAGACTCTCACACCACAAGGCACGTACATAAGAAGTCATTGAATCGTGTAAACGCCTGGTGACATTTAATGACGATTTATTAAGTCACGGCACAAACACGTTCACACCAATGTACAGTTTGAATTACAACACGAACACGTAGGCATTAATATAAAGTTCACAGTGAAAAATACACACTGTCCCAGCGCTCAACAGACTGCACACTCGGCAGTTAACAATAATGTCAGCGCTATAATAACAGCTTCCTTACAGCTTCATATATCTCTACACTGCAGTTAATACATAATACGGCCTGTCCACATCCTGGCCTTATACTAGCTTCATAACAGCTTCATAAATCTCTACACTGCAGTTAAAATATAATACTGCCTGTCCAAATCCTGGCCTTATAATAGCTTCCTAACAGCTTCACAAATCTCTATACTGCAGCAAATACATAATATGGCCTGTCCAAATCCTGGCCTTATAATAGCTTCATCACAGCTTCATAAATCTCTACACTGCAGTTAATATATAATACGGCCTGTCCAAATCCTGGCCTTATAATAGCTTCATAACAGCTTCACAAATCTCTATACTGCAGCTAATACATAATACGGCCTGTCCACATCCTAACCTTATATTAGCTTCATAACAGCTTTATAAATCTCTATACTGCAGCTAATACATAATACGGCGTGTCCTCATCCTGGCCTTATAATAGCTTCATAACAGCTTCACAAATCTCTATGTTGCAGCTAATACATAATACGGCCTGTCCACATCCTGGCCTTGTAATAGCTTCATCACAGCTTCATAAATCTCTACACTGCAGTTATTATATAATACGGCCTGTCCACATCCTGGCCTTATAATAGCTTCATAACAGCTTCATAAAGCTCTACACTGCAGTTAATACATAATAGGCTGTACACACAGCGAAAACATAAGTCGACATATCAAGCACTGTACAGGCATACACTTCGAAAAACACATGCTGCCTTAATACTTAATGCCCCAGGACTCTACTCCTACACGGGATCACACACTAGTCCCGCCAAAAAACCCGACACGTGAATCCCCTGTTTTGAACACCGCTCTCAATACGTGCGGCTTAGCCGCGAGCTAATCACAGCTCAACATTTCAGAACAAATTCATCTCCCCACCAGAAATGAATAGCGTTCACGAACATACGAGGGAATTCCCCTATCATAATTTAAACTATCATCATAGACAATCAGGCATACAAGCGTTGAAACCCAAAATCTAACTTGTCCAAAAAAACATTCTAAAGATTACTTCCCTTCCATAAGATTTACTCGCAACAGTTTACCACACCCCCGGGAAAAAAATGATTCTATCATTTTTTTGAAAATTAACTCTCAAAAATTTAGAAAATAATGAAGGTCTAACATATACCTACAAAAATTTACCTAAGACAAGTGAAAATAGTATATCTGCAAAAAATATTAGCAGAAAATGTAAAGTAAATAATAATAATCCCACGTAAACAAGTAAGAATACTAAAATTAATCTAATACACAACCAACTAAGTATGTCCAATACAGACTAAACTGGAAACAACCAATAGTAAATGAAAAGACAAGAACAAACACACGAAGTATGATTCGTAATAGAGGAAAATTTGAAATCAAAATATGAGAAAAATCAAATAAAATCATAAGATAACAGTTAATTTACACAATTCCTTAAATGTATAATAAATACTATTATCACAAATAGCTACATTATCTTAAATTATATAATTAATTTAACAATACAAAAAATGAAAGTATAACAAACGTAACAAGAAAAAAGTATACAAGAAGCATGAAGTGCATCAAAGATGAATCACGGAAGCATAACCAAAGTATGAAACGATACTGAAAAGACAATAGAAAAGATGTAAAGTAATGACGAATAGACAACAAAGACAGATGGAAAGTAAAGATGAAAATGTAGAGAAAAATAGTAACAATACATTATAATAACTATATAAATTAAAGAATGTATTGTCTAAATAATTACAATCAAAATCGAAAATTACAACACAAAATGACAAAGTGTATCTAACACCACAAAAGAAAGCTTATGACGAAACCAAGTATAAAAATAATTTAACCAAATTATAGAACTTATACAAAACTAGAAATAGATTATACTAAATATCACACAAACAAAAAAGAAATATTCACGCTATCAAAAATTTCGTGCTAACGCAAAGTCACGCGCTAAGTACGGAAAAAAATACATCAAAACATCAAAAAACAATTTCAAGGGACTGATGTCACTACACATTACTAACTATAATATACAGTCTAACGCTGGCACAGAAAAAAATAATACAATGTTAAAAAATTACCTTTTCTAAAAAATACAATACGAAAAAGTTTCGTAACATCAAGTTGCAAAAAATAGTATTTCATTTACAACCAATTCAAAGCTATAATAAATAAACTAACAGTGAAATCAACTTTAAGAAAATGAAGGACATATAAACAATCTATCTCTAACCAGACACATATTACTTACTTACTTACTTAGTCGTTCTCCTTCTACCGTGAGGTGTAGAGGTTTGGAAGAGAGAGCGCCAGACTATCCTATCGGCTGTCTTCCTCCTGGCCTGGTTCCATTCTAGTCCTCGATCCTTCAAAGAATGTGTAATGTTGTCCTCCCAGCGGACTCTGGGTCGTCCTCGGGGTCTGGATCCTTGGCTCTTTGTTTCCCATGCTTATCGTGGTATCCGATCTTCTCCCATTCTGCAGGCATGGCCAAACCATCTTAATTATGACTGTTCTACTTGGGTCTGCAGGGGGTAGGTAGGATTTAAGGCCTTGACGTATCGTCTGGTTGCGTACCATGTCTCTTCTTGTTACTTCAACCACCTTCCTCAGATACCTCATTTCTGAGGTTTGGATATGGCTTTTATGGGTTGTAGTCATTGCCCATGACTCGCATCCGTATGTCAAGACTGGGACATAGGTGAAGCGGTATACAGCCATCTTCGTTTTCTTACCAACCTCTCTTTTGCTGAGAAATCCTCGATTTATGGCCTGAAAAAGTCTCCCAGCTGCTGCTTTTCAAGTGGCAAACTCTTCTTTGATGAATCCCTTTCGGTCTATAATAGCTCCGAGGTATTTAAAGTGGTCGACCTGCTCCAGGACCCGTTCTCCCAGCTTAATCTGATGTTTTCTTTCTTCTCGTGATATCACCATGGATTTTGTTTTAGAGCTGCTTATGACCATCCCTCTCTTCTCCAGCTCTTCCTTCCAGACTTGCAGCTTGGATTGGAGATGTGCCTCTGATTTAGCAATCAGGGCAACATCATCAGCAAATGCCAGGTCCGAAATATAGACCTGTCTCATCTTCCAGTACCCCACTGAATACTTTCTTGTTCTCTCCTTACATGCCTTGATGACATCGTCCATAAGGAGTATGAAGAGGTAAGGTGATAGGATATCACCTTGTCTTACACCAGTGGTGGTCCTGAACTCTTCCGACTTATGGTTTGCTGTCCTCACATAATTTCTGCACGACTTGTAGAAGCTCTGTATAGCATGAATCAGGGGTGCTGGAATATTCTTCCTTGCCAAACAGTCCCAAAGTTTGCTCCAGGGGACCCTGTCAAACGCCTTTTCCAGATCTATGAAACAAAGATGCATCTCACTCTTATACTCAAGGGCCTTTTCACTCAGCTGTCTGAGTGTGAAGATTAGGTCTTGAGTACTTCGGTTTGCTCGGAATCCGCACTGGACCTCATCCAATTGTGGCTCAGCTAGGCGTCGGAGTCTCTGTTCTAGGATTCTAGAGTAGATTTTACCAGGGACACTGAGAAGGGATATACCTCTATGGTTTCCACACTGTCGATTGTCACCCTTTTTGAAAATTGGTGTTATGATGGCAATTTCCCAATCCTTTGGTATGGTCTTGTTGTACCACGCTGCCTGTAAAATCCTTAAGAGTAATAGGTCGCCTGATGCTCCCATGAACTTAACCATGTCTGGTGTTATACCATCATGCCCTGCAGCTTTGCCCATCTTGATTGATATTAACAAATGTAATTTTTTTTTCCCCAAAAAAAAAAAAAAAAAAAAAAAAAAAAAAATTATACGTCACATAAAAGCACATGAGAAACACACTATTATTTACATACAAAGCTTGCCAATATTTAAGAACAACATAATGTAGGTTAAGTAAGTGCTTAAACCAGATCTCTAAATTCTTCAATCAAAAAATAATATCAGCTATCGCTGTTAATTTTACCTATACAGTTCAATAAAACCTTTAAATTAATTTTGGCTGACAATCATGTTCAGCTTAGTTTTAGAGTTATCTGCTTTAAATTTATATTTATTTCAACCCTAATGTGTTATCAGAGCATGAGAAAAAATTCAAGTAATGGATAACAAATACTCATGAATTTTCTAAAAGTATATTATAGTACCATTACAATTAACGAGTTTGTGCATAAGGCTGGCAATCTCATTATGTACAAAAATTATCATAACCAACACTGCTATAAAAAACGAACAATTCCAAGTTCAACAACGGAGTGTAAAGGTCAATAATGGCATTGTACAAGTGGGCACAGTTTTATGACCAACGTGCATGAACACAAATCGCATACCACATTCATCAAAAGTTACATACAAATCATTAACCACTGACAAGCTACACATTATCAAACACCATTATATAAATAGCAATAAAAACAATTATGGGAATCAAATGATGCATAGAAATTATCATAATACCAAAAATATTTACTGTCTAGAAAAAAAAATAAAAAATCAGACGTAAATCTCCCGCTTTTTCGTAAACGTGCCCTGACCCTCCAAAAAGGTAAACATCAGATGCTAGTCAGACGCTGGCAGGTTTCGCTTGAATAGTCACTCGGCGTAAAGTTGACCTACATATGTGACCGCAAATGTAAACAGGAGCGCTGAGTCTTATTGTGAAGTTGCTTCTGTCAAAAAATACAAATGAAAATTTCCATTTTAATTTTGGTGAAATTTAATTAGGAAAACGGAAATTCAAATTCACGATTACCTAAACTTGTGGGTCGTATAAA
This sequence comes from Oreohelix idahoensis, assembly GCA_024509875.1. Taxonomy (NCBI): domain Eukaryota; kingdom Metazoa; phylum Mollusca; class Gastropoda; order Stylommatophora; family Oreohelicidae; genus Oreohelix; species Oreohelix idahoensis. The sequence goes on from JAMPIV010014082.1 coordinate 225,964, forward strand.
GTACTGGTCTCTTCACGATGCCATCAGCTCTTCCCTCTACCACATGTAGATATCATAGAATACTTGGGGACTACATGACCGCACTTGAGTGCCGTCTCTGTCGTAGGCTGAAACAAAGTCTTACATTCACAAGAACGAGACACTTTCTCGCCATCAAAAACATCATCAGCAATAGTATTTGAAACCCCTCTGTTATTTCTACCTCGTCTACTATGTTTATAAATGACTCTGGGCTCATGTTGAGCAGAATTAACATAGTTGCGCTTATTATCTGCACTATGATCACAATACTTATTATTACCGTTGTCATGTTTACAAATAATGACCTTAGTCTTTTGTTGAGAAACGTTACTTTTGTGATGTAAAGCAACATTTGAAGAGCTATTATCTCTATCATATTTTCCCACATTCTTACTATAACAACCTTGATATCTGTCCAACTGTTTCCAGTTTCCAGGAGATGGAAAATTATCATTCACTGATCTCTCATTGAACTGTTTAATCTTGGGATTGTCTCCCTTATTATAAATGTTCTTCTTTCCACTTATGGCAATATGTTTACCACTTCTGTCAAACTGGCTGTGCTGAGGTTGACAAGTAACCGGACTACTAGAATGTTTATCATCCTGCCCATAGTGGGTTTCATTCCTGGAAAAAGTAGTACTATGTTTATTCCCTCTTACAAATTTATCAGATTTAGCAATAGCAAACACCTGTTTGATCTTAGGAGCTTTAACCTGCACTTTCTTACTTTTGTTCTCGTGATTAACAGAACTGGCTGTTGTACTCGAATTCTCTTTGTTGGTCTGACGCCAAGAACCACAACCATTAGCAGAAACGCCATCAGTACGTGGGAAATTATATCTGCCACGCAGGGATTTACCTCTACCCTGTTTGACATAAGTGGAAGTATTAGCAATGAGTGTGTAGGGCTGACCCTTTGCTTTAGTGCCTTGTTGGCAAACAATTTGCTGTCTAGCATTGTCAACATTGACAGTAGACCACATCTTGTTATTCAAGACGATGTCAAGCAGGCCATCTACTCGTTTTCTGGCTTCTGAAATTTCAATATTTTTATGAGATATCTCCTCACTAAGTTTCTTATTTAAATTCTCAATCGTAGCCACCTTTTCTTTCTCAGCTGTTAATTCTACCAATGTCTCTTTTCCATCCTGTTCTTTATTTAGCTTTATTAACTTTGTTACAATCTCACCATTATTATTATTCGCTAGCTTATCAACTTCTCCTGGAAATACAGTATTCTTCTCTTCAAGTTTATCGAAACATACATCATGTATCATTTCTATGTATAATCTTTCTCGCTCATTGGTTTCCGATTTTAATTTTTCATACATCTCTTTTCTTCGTTGGATCTCTTGTGTAAGGTTTTTCACCTCAACTTGGTTAACTTTCATCTGGGCGTTCAACTCTTTGACCTTCAATAGTTCTGAATCCCAACTTGCTTGTATACTAGCAAGTTCCAAGTTTGATTTACATAAATCATCTGTAAGTTTAGAGACTGTTTCATGTAGCTTACTTACTTCAGCAGTACTTTTTAAACAATTGTCCCTTTCCTGTAGGGCACTCTGTTTGTTGACTTTTATTTGTTCCTCACTTGTTAACTCTTTTCTCCGATCATCAGAATTGTCGTTGCGCACCATCTTACATATACTCTTCAATATCTGATTGCGCTCAACACCCATATAGTTGTACGAAAACAATCGAAGATCCATAAACAGTAAGTCCGCTAAATCTTTAGCCATCCTTATATGAGAACCAGAATGAAAATTCTCCCCAGAAAAATATTTTAGGACTTTTGCCGCATTGACCAAAAATCTGTCTATCACATGTTCCTCAAGCTCTGGGCCTTTTATTCCTTGAAAATCTCTACCTTCTTCCAACAAATAAGCCAATACAGGCCTCATATCATCAGGATCCATTTCGTCATCATCCATAGTGACTTACTTATAGAGATCACTGTATATGTATCAATCAACTTTCTACTCTTCACAGTTAAATAACTGTACAACAAATTGTCACTATTCCTAATTACTGTCACATCAATTTCTATTCAAAGAACCTTTATATGGTCATATCCATATCAGAGAAGTGAACATATGTCATATGGCCATCAATTACTTATACATCACAATCTAATAATATGTCATCATAGACATCAACAACAACAACAACTACAGAATAAGCAATGTCTAGAAGTGGAAGACCCGATGACATACATGGAGTTACCCAATTTACACAACGAAAAAACAACTTATCTGTTAATAATTCCGTTCCCTTCCGCAAACACACTGGATATCACAAGATTCTGATAAAACACTCCACCGCAGAAAGGTCTGGAACTAGACTTTCTTCCCTTCAGGTCCTTGCTTCAGTGCTTGCACACTGTACAGGAGCACATGATGACAGCAACAGGAACACAGCCAATTCGAAACTCTTGACTTGAGGTATACGTGCAAAATGACTAGTACTACTGCACATATACCCGATCTTGTACACGCTATCCTTCAGCCGTTGGACCACCTCATAAACTGCTGGCTCGCTACTTGTAAATTTCAATCAATAGAAGCAGATCTGGAATCGCTGCACATCTGATAGCAAACGTCGTAGACTGTAGACGTCGTTGTGTTCTATACACATGATATAGGTCGTCAACTGACACCGTTATAAAGTGAATACTACCACGGATAAGTCGTGCGTGGTTTTCCAAATGCGCCACACAGGCAGACTACTAACTAGGTCAACGTTCTGAAGCACAGTAGATTCAAGCCACGCCCACACATTGTTAATTATAATAAAGTTAAGTTCACCCAAACTCTTGTCACGCGAATGTCAAATGAGTTCGTTCCATAAGACTAGCACACCACTGATAATAACTACTGATAATAACTACTGATAATAACTATTTATTGTTATCCACCACTGATAAAGTTATGTTGTTTGTTTTACTACACACGCCACACAGGCTAGATTATTAAATATGAGTTATCACTGTCACTGGGTAGAATATTGCTAGTGGGTGTGTGATAGGGTAGACTCTCACACCACAAGGCACGTACATAAAAAGTCATTGAATCGTGTAAACGCCTGGTGACATTTAATGACGATTTATTAAGTCACGGCACAAACACGTTCACATCAATGTACAGTTTGAATCACAACACGAACACGTAGGCATTAATAAAAAGTTCACAGTGAAAAATACACACTATCCCCAGCGCTCAACAGACTGCACACTCGGCAGTTAACAATAATGTCAGCGCTATAATAACAGGTTCCTAACATCTTCATAAATCTCTATACTGCAGTTAATACATAATACGGCCTGTCCACATCCTGGCCTTATAATAGCTTCATCACAGCTTCATAAATCTCTACACTGCAGTTAATATATAATACGGCCTGTCCAAATCCTGGCCTTATAATAGCTTCCTAACTGCTTCACAAATCTCTATACTGCAGCTAATTTATAATTATGCCTGTCCAAATCCTGGCCTTATAATAGCTTCATCACAGCTTCATAAATCTCTACACTGCAGTTAATATATAATACGGCCTGTCCAAATCCTGGCCTTATAATAGCTTCATAACAGCTTCATAAATCTCTATACTGCAGCTAATACATAATACGGCATGTGTACATCCTGGCCTTATAATAGCTTCATAATAGCTTCATAAATCTCTATACTGCAGCTAATACATAATACCGCCTGTCCACATCCTGGCCTTAAAATAGCTTCATAACAGCTTCACAAATCTCTATACTGCAGCTAATACATAATATGGCCTGTCCAAATCCTGGCCTTATAATAGCTTCATCACAGCTTCATAAATCTCTACACTGCAGTTAATATATAATACGGTCTGTCCAAATCCTGGCCTTATAATAGCTTCATAACAGCTTCACAAATCTCTATACTGCTGCTAATACATAATACGGCCTGTCCACATCCTGACCTTATAATAGCTTCATCACAGCTTCATAAATCTCTACACTGCAGTTAATATATAATACGACCTGTCCACATCCTGGCCTTATAATAGCTTCATAACAGCTTCATAAAGCTCTACACTGCAGTTAATACATAATACGCTGTACACACAGCGAAAACATAAGTCGACATATCAAGCACTGTACAGGCATACACTTCGAAAAACACAGGGCTGCCTTAATACTTAATGCCCCAGGACTCTACTCCTACACGGGATCACACACTAGTCCCGCCAAAAAACCCGACACGAGAATCCCCTGTTTTGAACACCGCTCTCAATACGTGTGGCTTAGCCGCGAGATAATCACAGCTCAACAATTCAGAACAAATTCATCTCCCCACCAGAAATGAATAGCGTTCACGAACATACGAGGGAATTCCCCTATCATAATTTAAATTACCATCATAGGCAATCAGGCATACAAGCGTTGAAACCCAAAATCTAACTTGTCCAAAAAAACTTTCTAAAGATTACTTCCCTTCCATAAGATTTACTCAAAACAATGGGTCTTATTGTGGTGTAGAAAACGGGGTATATGTGAATATTTGTTTTTGTAATGTTGTTGAATTATGGTTGTAGTGAATTGGTTGTATTTGTTATTTTTTCCAGTGATTCACGGCGTCGTAGGCAACCCTAAGCCTACAACGGGCTTAGCCTTCTACTAGAAGAGGGAGGCGAGAGACATTACTGTATTTTACAGCGGGTAAATGCGAAAAATTACCGGCGCCCCTAGCTACTTCTGCAAGACAGCGAGGCATCAGGGATTCTCCTTACTTGAGGGAACATATACCTCAGAGTAGAATTACCTAGAAATTAGAGCGCTTGGCTCCCACGGCTCAATACTCAACAGGATACTTTGCCTTGTATTGTTTACATACTGCCACAATAAAGCAATAGGCCAAACGTCAAAGCGGGTTAATCATCGTAGTGTGAAAATTTGAGTGCCATCACCATTGGTTAAATTTACAGCCAGATGCAAATATATATATATATATATATATATATATCTAAATATATATATATATATATATATATATATATATATATATATATATATATATATATATATATATATAATTATAACGAAAGAGTAATGGGGAAATGCAGCAGTAGAAAAGCAAATGAGAATGGGGACAAATTAATAAGCTTCTGCAGTATTAACAACCTAGTCATTTGAGGAACACTTTTTCCACACAAGGAAGTGCACAAGTTAACATGGGAATCACCAAACGGACGAGACAGAAACCAGATAGATCACATAATGATCAATGGCAGATGGAGACATGCACTACAAGACGTGAAAGTAAGAAGAGGCGCAGAAGGGAAGTGATCATCACCTAGTAGTAGCAAGACTGAAAGTGAAACTCAGAGCTGCTGGACCAGTAGCAGTCAAACAGAAAAGATACAACATCACGAAACTGAAGGATCCCCTCACCAGAAAAGCTTTCGTGGTTGACGTAAAGAGAAGATATGAGATTATCAAAAGCCAGGAAAGAACAGAGACCGATGATGTTGACCAAAGATTCAGCACCATCTCAACAATATACAAGGAAAGCAGCAAGTCATGCTTGGGATTCCAGGAAAGAAAGAGCCAAGACTGGATAACACCAGATACACTAAACACCATAGCGAAGAGAAAAGAAATGAAAAGAAAGAAAACAGAAGCTAAATCTCCCAGGTTAAAGGCAATATATAGTGAACAGTACAGTCAGCTGGACAAGGAAGTTAAACGTCAAATCCGTGCTAACAAAAGGACATTTCTGGATGACCTTGCAAGACAGGCAGAAGAGGCAGCACTGAGAAATGAACAAAGCACAGTATACAAAATATCTAAAATCATCAGTGGAAAACGAGGTGCAAACAATATTTACATTAGTAAGAGATAAGCACGGAAATCTCATCACGACAGTAGAGGGACAGGAAACAAGATGGGCAGAGCATTTCATAGAAACTCTGAATAAGGAACCACCAGAGACACAATTAAATGTTCCTGAGGCTGAAAATGATCTAGATGTTAATACAGACATCCCACGAAAAGAAGAAATCATCACAGCAATCAAAGGGTTAAAGAATGGAAAAGCTCCTGGTCATGATAACAAATGCAGAGCTATTTAAGACAGACCCAGAGCTAGCAGCAGAACTATTAGAACCACTATTTACACAAGTCTGGAAAACAGGGACAACACCAACAGAGTGGAGAAAAGGAATAATTTTCAAATTGCTCAAGAAGTGAGATCTTGCAGACTGCAATAATTGGAGAGGAATAACTCTTCTCTCAGTTCCCAGCAAAATACTAGGCAGGATAATTATACAGAGAATCTCAAAAGCAGTAGACCACAAACTGAGGAAAGAACAAGCAGGATTTAGAAAGAACAGAAGATGTGTAGATCATATATTTACCCTCAGGAACATTATAGAGCAGTGCTCAGAATGGCAAAGACAGCTGTACATTAATTTCGTTGATTTTGAAAAAGATTTTGACAGCATACATAGGGACAGTTTATGGAAAATACTGAGGGCTTTGGAATTCCAAGCTGCATAGTGTCAATCATAAAAAGCCTATATGCCAACTTTACGTGTATCATTGGGCAGAGCAACATAACCTTTGAAGTGAAGACAGGAGTACGACAGGGATGCCCCTTATCAACCACTCTATTTTTAACAGTCATAGACTGGGTGATGCGCCAGAAAACAGCGGGCAATCCAAGAGGAATAAGATGGACTACATTTTCTACATTGGAAGGTCTGGAATATGCAGATGACATTGCACTGCTGGCACATTCACATCAACACATCCAGGAAAAAACGGATAGACTTAATAAGTATAGCCAGCAGGTGGGCTTGAACATCAACCTAAAGAAGACAGAGGTCATGAAGCTAAATGTGAGCAACCCTGAGCCCATATCAGTAAGGAATCAGCAACTGGAACAGACAGATGCCTTCACATACCTAAGATGCATAGTAACACCAGACGGTGGAGCAAGCAGAGACATCAACAACAGAATGAACAAAGGTAGAACAGCCTTTTTTAGTCTAGACTTTCGCTTATCTCAGACATACGAGCAGACTATGTCTGCATTTTCAGCTGACAGGCGCGGTTTCTGCGGCTGAGCGCTCAGGAAAGGCGCGATAAATGACGTCTCCTTGGCGCAGTTTGAGACATTTGTCTGGAAATTCCACCTGACACGACCCTCATTGTGGGCCATGGTCAGCGTGAAGTGTGAAAACTGCCGGGGCATTGGAGAGTAGCCGTCTGAGATTCGCAACTCACACGCGCCCTCTCGGTCAGTAGGTGGCAGTTACAGCATGCGTTTAGGTGTTAAACGTAAGCGTTAAAGACGGAAAGGGGAGAGCATTTCGTCTTACGAAATAAACGTTTACCTCTTTGTCTGGTAATAGATATAACCAGAGTTTGAAACTAGATTTTCATTCTCGCTCCTAAATTCGCAGTAGACAGGACGTTTCGTGCTAAGAGAATAAGCTGTATAGAGAAGTTTTAGTTTGTTCTTGGCAAAAATTTTGCCGAACTTCTAGACTACCAATAAATATATAAGCATATAATTCTACGTTGTGCGACTACCTTTAGTTCTGTTTGAGGTAAACTTATATTATATCTAGTATTTTGTGAAGTGATAAAGTGAAATTGCTTGTTTCATATTTCACTAGTTTCGTTTGTGCAGAGTGAATATTTATTAAGTCTGTTATATTCTCTAGTCGACGAGTTACAGTGGAAAGCGGAATAAATTACAATTTCTAGCTTAAAATCATGTAGCCATGATGGATTTAATTTAACTGCTAATACTCAGTCGGGAGAATATATTTTAAAACTAACTTATTAAATGACTGCTACATCTTGAGTATTGACGGAATGCGTAAGTATTCCTAATTCAGGATGTTTGATTTTTATATATAACTTATTTCACGGGAAAATTTAAATGATAAGACAAGCTACGCTTGCAGTTTAAATTATCAGTTATAGTATGTATAATTATTTGATATGTGTTCTTTCCATTTATATATAGTGAAACTGTGGTACCCAAACTTTACTAGCGCTAAGTACGTATGAGTGATATCTGTGAAGAACTAAAACATTTACCTTAGAGTGGCTTGGTGCAAAATCTATACGAGTACTTTAATGGTTAAATGAGATAACGTTCCTCTTGCGCCTGAAATTGATTCTTCCTGAGAAAACTCTAGTCATTTTTCCGCCTTAGTGGCAAGTAACATATTTCAATCAGTAAATTTCCCGACACTGTTGACAAGTGGTGGTGTTACCAACTAAATTCCTATATTGAGAAAAGGTGCTGACCTGACATTCCTCAGTCGTTTGAAATCTAAGATGTTGACACTGTGCTAGCTATAAACGCTCGTGCCTGGACAATTTTATGTGACTTAAACAGACATCCAAAACAATATTATTCCCAAGAGAACGGTCCCGGAAGTAGTGAATTCAACCCGTCCTTTTGGACCTGGGGTTTTCTTGGCCAAGAATACCATTGAAGATTCTGTATGGGCAAGTCCTAAAATAATTTTTGTTGTTGTTGAAAAATGCACGTGAGCACAGTTGAATGAATAGAGTGAATGCTGGACTGAGCGATCCCTTTATGGTGGTATTTTGACACCCATTCATTTTTGCTGTCATAACATTTCTTTATGCAAGGTATTGCTAACTATATATCTATATATTCCCTTATACTAGATCAGAGTATCCAGTCTGTTCATACCTTAAAGGGGAAAGAATTTTAGACTAAATCATATGTATCTGTGACTCTTTGGGCTATCACTTTCTTCTAACGGGACTGTGGGCTATCCATCGAGAGAAGGATCATACCAACGGGTCTATCATTCGTGTAGCATTTCTTGATTTTTATTTATAATTTTTTTCTATATGCTTGATGTGATTTAGTCTTGATAAATAAACTACTAAAATTTAAACTATACCAAACTATTCATATAATCATTGTCGTAGATTTTCCCACGTCTGTACGTCTTACTGTCGTCTTACGTGTGTATGTATGTGAGTGGATATATATATATTTCATATATATGTGTGTAGGCTGTCTGACTCAATCTAAATCTGTCGTAGAAGATAGGTGAAAGAGAGAGGATTTTCTTGATTTCAGAGACAGCCTCTATCACATTTCTACCACCTCACTCGTGGAAATCTATTGCTATTACTACTTCTCACTGTGACTATCACTTATTCTAATCTATTCAGAAGGGACCAACCCAAGTCTTAGTTCTCCTATCAAAAATCTACAACAAATGGGGTCTCGTCTATCGGGATTTTGAACTTTGAATAGGAAGACGAGACGAAAAATATCAGCTCGTTTGTAAGATTATGTATTCTGATATAGAGTAAGAGTGTAATGTCTTGTGAGTTTTTTATCTTTTAAATATAATTATCCCCTAGACATAACGATCTGTTTTTTGGGCGTGCTGACCACACGGCTAATATTTGTTTTTCCACAGCATTATTGAGCATTATACATTTGGTTTACAGGTTGATTTTGTCGGAATATATGTTAATTACTGATTTTTGTAATACTAAACTCTGGTAAAGTTTTGTGAGTGTATAACATTCACAGGGTTTTGAAGAAGTAGGTGTTTGAGCAAAGCTAAGGAGTGCGTTCAGACTATTACGTCCTGTAAATTGCCTCCCTTACCCTAACTATCTTCAGGGGTGAACTTATAGTAAATTTAAAAAAAATTAAGGGATTTTTTTTTCTCCTTAAAAATTTTTGCAATAATTATTTTGTTTTCCACTGTAGCAACTTATTTTTCAGTGAGTAATCTTAACTACCATTTATTTGGCATAGTCGTCTGCATTAGGTGCTTTATTGCCGATTAATACCAGCGATAGTTAGACACTATATTTTTGGAGGAGGTATCCCAGGTTATAAGGATATCATCTTTTGTTTGGTATTTTCTCGTAAGTGGTAACGAACCAGTGTATCCTTTTCTTATCTTTTTCTCGAGCTAGTCTCAGCCACTGACTTATTATGGCAGAAAGGGCGAACATTAGACAACTCCTCAGGGACGAGGCGAGAGAAGAAGGTTTGGACGGAGAAGAAGCGAAAGCTTTTGTCAGAGACGAACTTGAGAGATATGATGCGAAGCAGAAGGAAAAGGCAGCCGAAGCTAGAGAGCAGAAGAAGATGGATGAGGAAATGGAAATTCGCAGGATGCAGCATGAGAAGGAGAGGGAGGAGAGAGAGGAAAGAGAAACAGAGAAACAGAGACAGCATGAGTTGGCTCTTAAAACTCTAGAATTCCAAAGTCGTGGTGCTGCCTCTACTTCCAGCAATGGAGAGTCTTCTCCTCATTCCTCTTTAACTGATCCTTCTAACACTCAATCTACTCACCTCACTGCTATGGCTTTTGCGCTAGAATCTTTCCTTTGTCCGAATGAGATGATTGACACGTATCTAGAAAAAATTGAGAAAATTGCAACACTGTACGGTTTAGAGAGGTCGCGTTGGTGTATGAAACTTTCCCAGGCCCTTAAAGGTTCTGCTTATGATGTTTATTCTAAACTGGAAAGTGGCCAACAAGACAACTATGACTTGTTTTAGAAAGCTTTGCTTGAGCGCTTTGAAATGAATGCGCGAAAGTTTCTGCAACTGTTTCGCAACAGCAGGAAGGAGGGCTGTGAAACTTTTCAGCAAATCTCATCTTGTCTAAAGGGATATCTGACAAAGTGCCTTGAGCTTTCACAGCTCCCCTCTACCTATGAAGGTCTGGAGGAATTTGTTTTAACAGAACAAATAAAGAACACTTTGTCTGCTGATACCCGGAGATTTCTAGCTGAGCAGGGTGCATAAAAGCTTGAAGACATCTTAGAAAAGTCTGAGCGATATCACAGTGCGCTGGCTGAACTACCGGCCACAAAACGTAAACAGACAGAGGAGCATTTTCGAAAGAATAATCTAGACTAATCTTCGCATGCTTCTCATGCGTCTAATCTGAATAACCACAGAGAAACTGGACCTCAAAATCCCCCTCCTGAAAAATCTAAGTTCTACAAAACCAAGTACCCCAGCAACCACCGTAAACAGTCTGATCAACCCGACCGTCCCTCATGGCAGCGTGGCCAGAAAGGTCAAGGTGACAAAGGGAGAACCCATGAGCACGGGACTAATGATCAGAGCGAGCATACCGAGCCGAAACGCATAGGATGCTTGCTAACAGTCTCGCAAGGCGGAATTATTGACAGTGATTCCCAACCTGTTGGGGATACATCCTCAACGCGAGGTACTGTTATTATGAACGGTTCTCAAACTTCTTGTTTATTTGACCCGGGACTTTCGTATGATTGCATTGATGCCAGAAACCTGGCTAAACCCGGTCAAGAGACAGGAGACACCGTCCAACTTTGTGGAGTTCGTAAGAGTGATGCACCTACAGCGCTTCCCATTGCATTGGTGGAGATCCACTCTGATTTTGTCAGAGGTGTGATCAAAGCGGCTGTTATGGATGACCCCATCTACCCAGTCATACTCGGCGGGAGATACGTGTGTATTGGGAAACCGGAACAGCCGATTGTGGCAGCAGTAACTACAAGAGGGCAAACCAAGAAGGAACGGGAGCCTGCGCCTAATTTATTACCCATGGAACTTAAAGAAGCGCAATAAAAGGACCCTACTTTGGCACCATGCTTTAGGAAACTGCCCATGGCTAAGGAACCCAGACAGCACGGGGACATTTTTTCTAAGGATGGCGTACTTTATCGCAGAACGGGCAAGCCTGACCAAGGTTACAACCAGCTCCTAGTACCGAAACAGTTCAGAAGCCAAATCCTAGAAATGGGGCACTCTCTTCCCTTTAGCGGACACATGGGACAGAACGCCATAAACCAACGGATAACCACTCATTATTGGTGGCCAGGAGTAAATACTGATATTATTAGATATGTCAAATCCTGTGCCCAGTGCCAACGTGTGCCACCCAAGCAACGGGCACCCCAGTCTCTTTGGGTGAAATGCCAATAGTGGGAACACCATTCGAACGGGTTGTGATCGACATTTTAGGACCCTTAGAAAGGACTAAACGAAGGAATAGGTATATCCTGACCTTAGTCGATACATGCACTTTATGGGCAGAAGCTATACCGCTAACATGCGCAGATGCCAAGCATGTCGCAGAAGCCCTCGTGCAGATTTTCACTCGGTTGGGATTCCCTCAGCAAGTGTTGACGGATAACGGATCTCCATACCGAAACCTGTTGATGGATGAGATCGTCAAGATCTTGAGGGACCAGCACATCTACACTAAGCCTTATACTCTGGCCACAAATGGGCTAGTAGAAGGTGTTAACGGAAACCTCAACATGATGTTAAGTAGACTGGCACAAGTGAAACCTGAAAATTGAGATTGTTGCATTCCGGCAGCTTTATTTGGCTGCAGAGAATCTCCTCATACTTCCACAGGATTTCCGCCAGCTACGCTTTTATTCGGCAGACACATTAAGGGCCCGCTTAAAGCCTTGCTTTGGTCGCTGAAAACCAGAAGGCTGATGAGACAGTCGTCTCAGCAAGTAAATATGTGTCGGATTTAAAAGGAAGGTTTAAACTAGGATGGGACCTAGAAACGACCAACTTTAAGCGAGCTCGCACAAAGCACGCTAACCGATACAGGAAAGTCGCGGAAAAGCAGAGAGATTTGGAAGAGGAGAGAAAGTTTTGGTG
>JAMPIV010014083.1:0-30718 GCA_024509875.1 Oreohelix idahoensis
GAACTTACGAGCCCACCAATTTGTATGAATTGTGTTTGTTTCTTTAACCGCGCTCCGGCGCGGAACCGTTATTAACGGGCGCCCCCGAAATTTATGACATTTAAAGAAAACAAATTTAATCCTCTGCGGGGGCCAATGAGCACGAGAGCAAGATGCAAGTTTGTATGTTTCTCTGGGGGATTTTTGGAAGGCAACCACTGTTAAAGATGTACTTTCGCCAATCAAGGCAGCATAGAATGAAGTTCCGCGGTGATTCACGAACAGTGTGTGGGAAAAACTGTGCCCTCACATCGGTCATGACTTTGAAGGCTTTAGCGTTAATGACAATAGTACCACAGCTATGAAGGACGATGTCAGAATGGCCTCAAGAGCTTGTTCAGATGGAGTTGACAAAAATGAAATTGTAAATTTGTTTGAATCTTAAAAAATAGAACTCAGTAATTAAGAGTTGTTGACGCTCGAGAAGATCATCTCGGAAGACGAGACGAAGCAACTTACACCAGCCATCAACAACCACCAGGCCGACAACTTACAGTGAAACGACTAACGGATGCCTTTCAACTTCTTGAATCATGTCTTATGATCTTTGAACAAGATGATCTTCACTTGGACAACAGCTTTATGGCCAGGTGAAAATTGATAGAATGAGCTGCTCCCTACTAAGAAATCATCCGTGAGCAGAGACGTCACAAACTCAGCTCTGGACACCTTCTTCCGGAAACAATGCAATGATGCATCGTCTGCTTCTCATTCAGATGATTAACCACCCCTCCCCTCATTGGATTAGAAGTTGATGAAAATGAAGAAAGTAATGATTCTGCCCCTGTCAATGTTAAAAAATTTGTTCAGGTTATTTTCTGTACACGTACAAGTACTTAATATTTCATTCATTCATTCATAACCCTCCACTCCCAAAGGAGCATAGGCCTTCAACAAACACATGCCATGTCCTCCTGTCACGTGCCATCATCTCAAGTTCTTTCCACGTTCTCCTCATCATTTTCACCTCTGTTTCCAGCTCTCTTCTCCATGTGCTTCTTGGTCTACCTCTGCCTCTTTTGCCCTGGGGGTTCCAGAACAAGGACTGCCTTGTAATGCTATCAACAGGTTTCCTCAGTGTGTGTCCTATCCATCGCCAGCGTCTTCTTCTCATCTCTTGTTCCACTGGCACTTGTCTAGTTCTTGTCCTCAGTTCCATGTTGGTAACCTTGTCATACCATTTTAATCCCTCTATTCTACGCAAGCACCCATTTATGAAAGTCTGCAGCTTTTTGGTTGTTGTCTTTGTTGTTCTCCGTGTCTCAGCGCCATACAATAGGACTGACTTCACAATTGAATTGAAAATTCTTATTTTCGTGTTGGATCCGATTTCTCTTGATCTCCATATATTTCCCAATGCAATGAAAGCTCCTCTTGATTTTTGTATTCTTAGTTTGATATCACTGTCTGTCCCTCCAACTTTGTCTATATTGCTGCCAAGATATGTGTACGATTCTACATCTTGTATTGGTGTTTCTTCAAGTTCAACCCTGTTATCATTACCTGCCTTTATTCTCATTATTTTTGTCGTTTCCCTGTGTATTTTCAGACCCAATTGCTGTGATCTCTCATCGAGTGTTTTCAATTTGTCCTGCATCTGATTACGGTTATGGGACAGAAGAGCCAAGTCATCAGCAAAATCCAGATCATCCATCTGCTTAGTCAGAGTCCACTCTATTCCATTTCTGTTGTGTGTTGTCGATGATCTCATAACCCAGTCTATTGCTAGTAAGAAAAGAAATGGAGACAAGAGGCAACCCTGTCGCACTCCTGTTCTTATCCCAAATGGTTCTGTAAGCTGTCCATCGTGAAGAACTCTGCATGTCATGTCTTCTTATGTTTTCTTTATTAAAAGTACTTAATATGATTGGTATATATTAATTTAAACTGTTTATTATTATATGTACTGTACTTGTTTTTACTATTATGTACGGCATTGGTGGAACGCATCCCCCTTACTTTAAATGTTTTTGAATGAGAAAATCCTGTTCCATTTACGCGATTTTTGTTTACGCAAGGGTCTCAAGAACGCCTATATCGCGTAAGCAAAGAACTACATGTACCTACCTATCTATCAGTGTCCATCTGTCTTCATTTGTGTCCGTTTATTGTCTTTATGTCTCTGTCTGTGTCTATGGCTGTATCTATTAGTCTGGCTTTACGTGTGGCTTATCTGTGTGTCTTTCCGTCTGTATATATGGCTGTATCTATTAGTCTGCCTTTACGTGTGACTTATCTGTGTGTCTTAATGTCTGTATTTATAGCTGTATCTATTTGTCTGCCTTTACGTGAGGCTTATCTATGTCCGTTTATGTCGTTATGTGTTTCTGTCTGTGTCTATGGCTGTATCAATTTGTCTGTCTTTACGTGTGGCTTATCTGTGTCAGTTTGTCTTTATGTCTGTGTCTATGGCTGTATCCATGTGTCTGTCTTTACGTGTGGCTTATCTGTGTCAGTTTGTCTTTGTGTCTTTATGTCTGTGTCTATGGCTGTATCCACTTGTCTGCCTTTAAGGGTGGCTTATCTGTGTTCGTTTGTCTTTCTGTGTCTTTGGCTGTATTCATTTCTCTGCCTTTATGTGTGACTTATATGTGTGTCTGTCTGTGTATTTGTCTGTATCCATCTGTCTGCCTTTATGTGTGGCTTATCTGTGTGTCTGTCTGTGTCTATGGCTGTATCTATTTGTCTGCCTTTATGTGTGGCTTACCTGTGTGTCTGTCTGTGTCTTTGTCTGTATCCATTTGTCTGCCTTTATGTGTGGCTTACCTGTGTGTCTGTCTGTGTCTATGGCTCTATATATCTGTCTGCCTTTATGTGTTGCTTATCTGTGTCTCTCTCTGTCTGTGTCTATGCCTGTATCTATTTGTCTGCTTTTATGTGTGGCTTACCTGTGTGTCTTTCTTTCTGTGTCTATGTCTGTATCTATTGTATGCCTTAATGTATGGCTTACACTGCAGATAATGCATAGAAAACCAACTTGGCATTGGCTGCAGGAGAAAAATAAGCTCAGTTTTCAAAAGAAAAATAAGCCTTGGTTCAACAATAATATCCATGTCCGTTTCTTGTCTTTGTGACAGAATTCGGCGACCCCACTCGATCTCTGTTTCACTACAGCAGTATCAGTTACATTTTTGTACTGATTTTTATTGCGTGCTTTCAATTGTCGCATTTTCTTTCGTTCTCTGCTATGTGTAGCAGATATTATGTATTTTCCTTCTTACATTCCTCTCAGGGACAAGTTATTACGTCTGTTTGTTTCCCGTCCCTTCGCTAAGCTTTGCAAGGAGCGGCAGAAATAATATTAACGACAGGCAGGTTGGTAAAAGTCCTTCGTACCAAATCTTGGCCTCGAAAGATTAGCCCCACGAAAATGCCAGCGTATTTGCTAATCGCCGATAAAGGTCAGAGTACGGGACAGATAACGAGATTGCCTGTCTGCGAATAGATTACTTTCTGATAAAGTAATAAGTTGTTACATCTGAAAGACAGTTTACAGATGTGTCTGTGAGTTCGTCTGCCAGGCAATCGTATGTTTTCATACCATATATGTAAGAGATGACCTCTACATTTCGTTCTAAATTCTCCCATGTCAGAAATATGTTAAATTTCCCCCACGGGATCTTTATGTTTGAAAACGATTGGCTTTTTACTTAGTAGCATAACAAACAGATGCGGGGGTAGGACAGGCATATAACCTGACACGTTTCAGTGTTATTTCACTGTGAAAATTTACTGTGAGATCCACGCTTGCCCCGACGACACCAGACCTTGCCAGAGTTAGAATTCATAATTCCTTTTATCAGGCCGGACCTTTTCTTGGAGAATCTTGACGGACTTACAAAAACAGCCCAGGAAATCTCTCTATCATTTTAATAAGGAAACCGGGACTGAGGAAACTGAAAATACCCGGAGTCATGGGGAGGGGGGGGGGGGGGGAAGAATTATCTTATTAAAGAAACGACACGACAGACGCGTGTAAGTGGCCGATTCAAGTCTCTTTTATCCATCTGAGCAAAAAAGTCTGTGAGCCATGATTGGCTAAAATGTCATTTTACATTTCTAACATGTGAACTAACACACACACACACACACACACACACACACACACACACACACACACACACACACACATATATATATATATTTATTTATTTATTTATTTATTTTTTTTCTTTAACCAGCGGCACTTGGGCTTTCAGCCCTTCGGCCCAATGACATGTCACTGCAAGGCCGGGGAACCTGAGGACTTTCCTTCCAACCCGGTCAGGAGCTTTGCTCCTTCCCATCCACAGAGGGTTTATCACAGGAGCCGTTCAGGTTATTCAGTCAAATTTCCGGACGTAAACATTCCTTCAAACGCTGACGCCCGGGTTTGAACCATGAACACCTGGTCGCCAGTACAACGCCAAAGCCATTACACCAGCGCGGCTCCATATATATATATATATATATATATATATATATATATATATATATATATATATATATATATATATATATATATATATATATATATATATATATATATATATATATATATATATATATTGCCATGTAAAAATTAATATGTGAAAATCGCTACTGGATGTCCTAGTTATTTGAGGCTGGCAACCTCAGCGTATAGAATGATGATTCACGAACCACCACTGCCATGGGCTGGTGATTGCTTTATTGCTAGTTTCTTAAAGAGAACTAAACGCATAAAGAGTCTCAGGTTCCATATGGAGCAGGGAGGAATAGATGAAGAAATTATGTACATTCTAATTATAATACTTACAGTTTCAAACCAGTGTAAATGTCGATGTTAACATATGCACTTTAAAATTAATGGAAGTTTCAAACTTTTTAAATCAGTGTAAATGTAAATGTAAACATATTCTATCTGTACTATTAACCTTTTCGTTTAGATGTAATGTAAAGCTAAAGCTATCCAGTTTAAATGTAAAGAAGTTTTATCCCGAGGGATTAAATTTAATTCTCATTGAGGGAAAATTCTGAGATACATGGGATGGTAGAATAGAAGAAAGGGAACACATAAGTATGTGTCGGGAAACGCAATACACAGGAGAGCGTTTCGTTTTTATTCTTTATCATAGTTATTGGTGGTACCAGCAGAACGTACTATCTCAGGAACAAGAAGGGAACATTGGCCTAAGCTTTAAGACGAGGGACCAACTTTGTAGACTCTCCTTGACGTTTCTTGGAAACGAGCTACACCCTACAACCTTGACCAGCGACGAGCGTGAGCAGTATAAAAAGAACCAACCCATCAGCGGGAGCAGAAACTACTATTGGCAGCTAGTGCAAAATATGCGCTGCCAAAGTGAACTTTTTTTTTCATCGACTCTACTATCAATCAATGATGAAACTTTTCTTCTAATCTATTCAATTATTTTCAAACTGTTAAATAAGTGATTATTAAATTTTGTTATTTGTAATTTTACAAATTTAACTTCGATTTAATCCTTTTAAATGTACTGCATGTTTGTCTCTGTCCATTTACTACACACACTCTAAACAGAGCTCTACCAGAGTAATAAGAATTCCACTAAGTAAATCAGAGGTGGGGGCTTAACGAGCTAAAATTAACCATTGCTTAATTCTTCACAAAAGTTGTCGGCAGATTCTAGAATTAACGTGCTCAGCCAAAGCAGCATTGTTTTCGCTTATCTGAATATCTTGTGAAGACTCCCTATGTGATAGAAATGTCATTACCCATCTATCAAAATCTCTGCCAAGAGTAATCTTGTGCGAAGGTAGACACCTTTGAAGGCCAATATTAGATACTCTTGAATTTTGGCCACTGTTGGAACACTACTGCAAAGCAGGGGAGGCAATACCGTCACAGTCTTTATGTCTTTCTGTCTGTGTCTATGCCTATATCTATTTGTCTGCCTTTACGTGTGCCTTATTTGTGTCCGTATATCGTCTTTGCTTTTGTGTCTGTAGCGCATCTGCGTCAGTTTATTTTTACTTGCCTTTGTCTTTCTGTCTGTATGTACATCTATATTTGTCTG
The DNA here is from genome assembly GCA_024509875.1 of Oreohelix idahoensis. Classification (NCBI taxonomy): domain Eukaryota; kingdom Metazoa; phylum Mollusca; class Gastropoda; order Stylommatophora; family Oreohelicidae; genus Oreohelix; species Oreohelix idahoensis. The sequence continues at coordinate 6,057 of JAMPIV010014083.1, forward strand.
TCTTTATGTGTGGTTGTTTGAACACCTATGCCCGTTTACTTATGCCTGTCCCTACCTTTGTGTGTCTATGTCTGCATCTATTTGTCTGTATTTTGTGTGTCTGCTTGCATCTGTGTCTATATGTCTGCGTCTATATCTGTATGTATCTGTATGTCTGTGTGCTGAGCTCCCAACAAATTCAAACCCCATGATCCTTGTAGTCACTAATGAAATAAAGCCAGTTATTTTTTTTTTAACTGATTAAACAAAATCTGCCTGACAACACATTAATCTTAAAATTGGATATTTCATTACATAAATAAAGTATTTTTAATTTGCTTGCGTCTCGAGACAAAACCAGGTTTCCGGAATCGAAATTTAATTTGGTAGCGTCACTCTCCAGTCCACCCAACTGTAAATGGGTACCCGACTCGGAGTTATGGAAGGCAAAGGCAGCGAGGGAGGTAATTAGTACCATATCATAAAGCTGAACCAAGTACTGTATAGTGAAGCCTCTAAAACTTCATTCCCCTACGACAGTATCTGCATTGGCAGTACTCCGCAACCTGTGTGCCTCGGCATACGTGTGCCGTTGATGTCTGCCTGGTGTCCCTTCACAACCAGACAGGATACACCATATGATGGTATATAAAATTATACCTTGTGTATGGAAGAAGCTCCCACGTACAATTTTACAAATAATAAGTTGAGTTATCATCTACTAATCCTTGACACACAAAATTTCGTTCCGTTGTCTTATGATTGCAGCGAATTTGTAAGTACCCACCCACTTAAAAATATTAGTGGAATTTGGAAGGGCAATTATGCGTGTCGTGAAGTAAAATAGGTTGCGAAGCACCTCAATTGATCTGTGTGACTAAGGTGCACATCTAAGCCTTTCTGACATAAAACGTTACCGAATGTGGACCATTCGATCAAGTACCTGGGTTATCGTCTGGCTGTGACTCACTCAAAGAATCCTGGGACCCTGCAACTTCTCAGTTGCTTCTCTTATCTCCTATTTTTATGATCGGCTTCACCCATCTGAATCACTTGCTTTTCTTATCTTCCTTCTCTTATCTATATACACTCCAAAGCGAAAAAGGCTCTGTCTTTCTGTTTTTCTTTCTTGTATTCTTCCACCGACCCATCTGGTGGGACCTGTTTTGATTGTCTGTTGTCGCTAATGCCAAATGTCTATACTCTGCCGTAATACAATTATTCCCATTTAAAAAAAAAAAAAAACGGAGCGATTTATTTTCTACACAAGTGTTTCTCAAATCGTGGTAGGCTTTGGGTTCACGAGGTATGCGGCAGACTTTGTTATTTTCCTGTATCATACTTTTTTTTTTTTAAGCTGCAAACAAATTCACTACAATTTTAAAATGTGAGAGGCGTTCGCCGCTAAGACTAAACTCTTATAAGGGATACGCGATAATTATTTTGGGAAATAATTCTCTACTCTCCGCCATTCCTCAAAACTCACACACCACCATGTATTCTTTCCCGCTCTTTCTTTCTACCTCACATTCTATCTCTCCATTTCTTTCTACCTCATGTTTGTTCTATCATTCTATCTCTATATACTTCATTTCTGTTCACGGTCTTTCTATCTCTTATTTCTTATTTCCCTCTGTCTTCCCCGTGTAGTTCCCGGTAGGTATCTTATGAGACAAAGAAAGAATGGGCCTACTGCCCCACCAAGCATGCCGTACAAGGCCACTAATAGATGAGGTTGTGTACTGGGGCTGACACCGTCAACATGTAAGATAAATAACACTGGCTTTCTCTAATATTTCTATGTTTTTCTGGTCAATTTTAATGCGCTGTTTTTAAATCTGCAAACCGTTTTTCTCTATCAGGTCGGGATCTCGAGAAATACGCAATTGAAGTTTTTTAACAACGCATACAGTATTATAACATCATTCGTACAAGAAGTATAACAGTTATGTAGGCTTGAATTTCTTTGCAGTCGACTTTCGTCGGTGAATGGCATGTGGTACATCGCGATGAAACATCCAACAATAATCGGCACAAGTTCTCGAAATTGTTTGTCTGCAATAACTTTCCTAATCTGAGGTCCTACAAAGATACCTTCCTTTATCTTTGCATCGCTAACTTGCGGAAACTTTTCTCGAAGATAAGTGAAAGCTTTGCTCGTTTTATCTAACGCTTTTACGAAATTCTTCATGAGCCCCAACGTGGTTGTTAAAAAATGTGCTGTCCCTAATGGCTCGTGTATTACATTTTTATGCCCGAGCTGCATACGATCCCTGATAGGCCACACCTTTCTTGCATAATGTTCCTGTCTGTTGCGGCTGTCCCATTCACTTATGAAGCAACAAAATTTAGTATACCCAGTCTGCATGCCCGTGAGAATTGCAATGACCTTTAGGTCTCCACAAATCCGCCATTGGTAGTCATTGTACTTTTTTTTTGCCAAAAGTATAGCCATATTGTCATAAGTTTCTTTCATATGAACAGAGTAGGCGACTGGAATTTTGCAATAGCAAATGTCATCATCCATCTCAAAGTATTGAACAAGTTCTCTGTGTCTATGACGAAATTTAGATATCGTAGTATTGGGCGCTAAAAGATTCCATTCTTTGAGTCGCGAACCGAGTAGTAATTCCCACTGTCCTATTGCAAGAGCGAGATCAACGTCGTATTAGATCTGAAAGGTTAATTTGGTGATTAAAACACCATCCATTCACGGTATATAATCCGAGTCAGAATTAGTTTTCTGAAGCAGGTAAAACTATCCACTTTCTGATGGACCGACGTCCAACGAAAAATTGTTTATATTGTTCTGTGGAACTTGGGGATCGGGGACACGTGATTGGGATCACGAGACACTGGTTTCGAAACCGGAATTCCAATATTATTGATATAAACCACAGACATTTCTAGTTTTAAAAGTGAAACCATGGATATTTTTGTCAAGCAGAAGTAACAAATCAGTAGCGTGATTTGTCGTTGTTCCTTGTTTCATGGCCATCATATTACTGGCACTCCAAAAGGCATCGACTTATGCTTCGGCGATTTTCGTAACCAACCTGCCAATGTATTTGCACAAGTCGACAAACTGCATTTGGCTTCCAAGATTTATTTGCATCATCAACTTTCGAATCGAAATAAAGTTCATATGCTTTCTTTAGTAATGGTGTAAAGTTTTTTTTCTGTGTTGAACCGATCGGTTAAAATATCCGCCCGTAACAGGAACAGATCAGCTGAATTTCTCAACTTCTAGAAGCCATATTTCGCTCAGAATTATTTCAAAAACAGTAAAATACAGTAACTATTTGGAAAAATAGCAGCGTATAAAACCATTATCTTTTTAGCAGTATAAAAAGTGGGATATTTTATTTATTTTGCATTTTTATTAATTTTTAATAAGTTTTTTTATGTAGTAAAAAATGAAAACGGCCAAAAGCCTAAAACGGCAGTTTCCCTAAAAATATATGTATCTACACAAATATCTATTCTAAAAACCTGATCGTGATAGAGATAATTAAACTCCCTATAGAATACACTTATTCTTATATAAGAAAAGAAATATGTTGTTTGTCTCCCTCCCTATCACTCTCCCGGGGGTAGAAAGGAGACCACACCCTCTCCTCCCTCCCTCCCCCTCCTCCCTCTCTCCCTCCTCCTTCCCCGTGACAGATCCCCCGCTCCCTTCCCTATCTCTCCTCTACCTTACTTCCCTATCCTCTCCTTCTTCTCCCTCCCTATCTCCTCCCTCTATCCCCTCCCTCCCCCCCTCTCTCTCATCTCCCCCTCTCTCTCTCTCTCACTCCCTATCTCTCCCTCCTCCTTTCTCCCTCTCTCTCTCTCTCTCTCTCTCTCTCTCGTCACCTAATTAAAAGTGCCAATCCAGCCGTTTCCAAATGTCCATGACCTCTGAAAGTAGTTCAGTAAGATTCCTTCACTTCTAGCCTCAAAATCTTAAATCATCCAGGTACTGGTCCTCCCTACCTCCTTCTACTCCTCCTCCCCCCCCCCCCCCCTTTTCCTCATTCTTGACACTAATCCTAGGGTCAAACAGAAGCCTTCGACACAGAGGAGCAGGCACCCAAAATGTTATCAGTCAGCCCTCGTTCACAATGGGGGGTATTAACATTGGGACAGTTACCATCTCGTTTGGACACAAATACAAATGTTCATTTCTGTCAATCTCTGCCACGTGTAGTTCCTGGCGGAGGGGGGGGGGGGGAGTCTCTGAAGAGGCAAAGAAAGAACAGGAACACTGCACCCTCACGCATGTCGTAGAAGGCTAATAATTTGAGGTAAAAAGGTAGTCCCATAGCAGATACTGCCGTAAGGGAGGGAGGGTACGCCCGCTAAAATGTTATAGAGAAATTCAGGTATTATTTTTTATGTTCAGAATCCGGGATTGATTTCACGTGAGTGATCCCTTTATTTTTCCTGTCCTGTCCGACAGGTTTCCCTCCCCAAGTTCAGGCAAAAAAAAGCAGATTTCGGGGTACCCATTGCAGCTGGGTCGGCTCAGGAGCCAGCAGTCCCCTGGTCGAACGACACTGCTTCAAATGTTCTCGCCAGGTCTCGAGTTAATCCAGTCCAAATCCCGGTCGACGAAAAATCCTCAAATGCCGTCGCCCGGGTTTGATCCTGTATCACCCGGTCGCCAGAGCGGTGTTGTAACCACTACGCTAGCGCGGCTCCCATAATTTGAGGTAAAAAGGTAGTCCCATAGCAGATACTGCCGTAAGGGAGGGAGGGTAGGGTAAAATGTTAGAGACTTCAGTATATTATGTTCAGAATCGGGAGATCAGGGTGATCAGTTCCCTTCCTGTCCGCCTTTTCCTCCCCCAACTCAAAAAAAGCAGATTCAGGTACCCATTTACAGCTGGGTAGACGGGGAGCGTGTCGGCACCGTGGCACCTTTTGCCGCGACAGACCAGTGCTCTAACCACTCTGCCAATCGGATTTCAGGTACACGGGTTTTATAACCTCATCACCTGTAATAACAAATTGCCACAGCGCGAGCGTGTGGTTGCTTGGTGCCAGGCTTCCTGCATTGGTGGTTCCCAGCTCCGCCAGCAGCGCACAGGATGATGATGATGATTTCACTCTCGGATATTATCACTCACAATATCCCTCTATATTCATCTCTTTATCCCTCCCTCCGTCCGTTAGTCTGTCTATCTGTCCGTCCGTCTATCTGTCCGTCCATCCATCCATCTATCCATCCATCCATCCATCCATCTATCCATCTATCTATCTATCTATCTATCTATCTATCTCTCTCACGCCTAGTAACTATCAGGTTCATCTCGTTCTATCACTCTCTCTCTTATAGTCTCTCACACTATTTCTCACTCTCATTGTGATCTCTGTCCCTCTGCTTCTGTCCCTCTCACTCTCATGCTGCTCTCTGCAACTCTCGAAATGTCCTCTCAATGTCCCCTTGCCCTCTGCCATTGTCACACACACACACACACACACACACACACACACACACACAGAGATGGAAAACCTAGGCCAGTGAATAATAAATAATATATGAAAACAGACACGTGACAAGGACACTCGTAACGAAATACAGAAGGAAAACAGGCACGTGACCGGGACAGTCGTAAAGAAAGACAGAATGAAAACAGGCACTTGACCGGGACACTCGTCACGAACGAAGGAAAACACTAGACAGTTGAAAATTAACAGACATGATAGGCTCATCGGGAAATCCCACCAGGGACAATCCTAACCGCGCCACCGCCTCGTTGCGGAAGTGCATCGTGAAAGGACACATGACCTAAAGAAGCACCCTTTTGGGGGTGCTGAATCAGCCGTGTTTATTTTTCACGGATCCCTCCCGTAGCGAGGCGATGAAGCCGTTTGGATGTTCCGTGGTTCGATTTCCCCCCCCCCCCCCCCCCGCCCCCCCCCCCCCCCCCCCCCCCCCCCCCCCCCCCCCCCCCCTGTCAGCCTACCACTTCTGTTACCTTTCTGTTGTCTTGTGGTTACCATATCATTCTTCTTTAAGCCGTCATAAAAGAGTTTCTGTAATGACGTAGCTCGAAAACACTGTCGTTAGAACGACTTCAACGTTTATTTAATACTGACTCACTTTTTCAACAGAATCCACATTGCCTTTTTAAATATATCTAGTATCACCTAACAGAGGCATATTGATGATCTAGTGCTGGAACATCATAGGGATTATACACAATTAATATATATTTCACGAGCTCAGAGACATACGTCCACTTGCCACAACTACACACATAGAAGAACCTAGCAGCCGATCGCCCACTTTTGCTGATCGCAACTTTGACGTCTGCCCATCTGAACCTCGAGGCAATGACGTCACTTCCTGTGTTACCAATGACTACATATAATAAACAAACGAAAAGCCTTGTCGAACCATTTTGATATCGACAGACATGTTATGAAATTTACTCATAACACATATCCGGACTACGACTCCTAAATGGTATGCCATATGACTCTATTTAAAAAAACTGTAGCCAGAGTCAGGATCGGAGTTCGGAGTTGGACTTCTAAATTTTCAGGAGTCGAAGTCGAAAAATGTTTCGGCCGACTCCACAACCCTGGTTATTGCAAGTTTTTCGTGACACCCCCCACTCCGGCTACAGTTCTGTTTTTTAATAGTCATATGACATAAAATTCAGAGCCTGCAGTCTGGACATTTTTTCCGACTTCACTAAAAAAAACGACAGACTCCACGACTCAGACTTCGCAACAAGGTTATCACTGATTTAAAATGTGGGCGGAAGAAAGAACTACACGAAACAGAGTCTGGGATCGGAAGAGGAGTGTTAAGTTTTCAAAGGCAGCCACCGATAGACAGTGTGAGAAATCGGAGGCTGGAACACTCGCAGGAGGGAGATGAAAGCGAGGGATATGACGCCTGTGGCTTCTTTGAAACCGAGAGAAGAGAAATGGCAGCGAAGAGTTATTAAAACATAACCTGTGTGATACAGGTGTCTTAAAAGGATCTTTGGAGTCAACAAGGAACGGGGGAAAACAGCCAGAATAGAAGAGACAAGAACAGAGGGAGAGAAGTGCTTGTAGAAAATTATCACAGTAAAGAAAAATAAAAGATGATGAAAACAGAAAAATAAGGGTTGAAAGCGTGAACGCAAGAATGTTTCAAAGACGTTTTCCATGATTCAGAAATTGCCAACAACTTTGCAGCGCGCCAGAACCAACATAACCGCTGTAACTACAAAGCACTAGTTTGAAACACATTTTTGAACCATGGGAAGAAAAACAGTGCTTCTTCCGATTGTCAGAGTGGTTATAGCGCTGGCCTCTCGCGGCTAAGGTGTCGTCTCGCTCCAGTCTACCCAGCTGTAAATGGGTACCGGACTCTGCTCTTGAGTTATGGAAGGGAAAGGCGGATAGGAAGGGATCTGGTCACCCTCACCTCCCGATGCTGAACCTAATATACTGAAGTCTCTTACACTTCACACCCCTACGGCAGTATCTGCTATGGGACTACATATACCTCACTTTATTATGGCATTACCTCACTTTATTATGGCATTACCTCACTTTATTATGGCATTCCGACTGATGTGAATTAACACGGCCTGGACAAAATGTTTAAAATAGTCACGTAGTATTCTGACAGAAAAGTTGGTGGTTTTCCGTACAAATTGGAAGGAAACAGACTGAAGAAAGGAATGCGTGAATTAAGGTGGAAGAGATCCGAAGGAAAACGGGAAAACGAGAATAAAGGTGGAAGGGATCAGAAGGAAAACGGGAAAACGCGAATCAAGGTGGAAGGGATCAGAAGGAAGAAGGGAAAACACGAATCAAGGTGGAAGGGAACAGAAGGAAGACGTGAACACGCGAATCAGTGTGGAAGGGATCAGAAGGAAGAAAGGAAAACGTGAATCAAGGTGGAAGTGATCAGAGTGAAGAAAAAAAACGTGAATCAAGGCGGAAGGGATCAGAAGGAAGAAAGGAAAACGTGAATCAAGGCGGAAGGGATCAGAAGGAAGAAAGGAAAACGCAAATCAAGGCGAAAGGGATCAGAAAGAAGAAAGGAAAACACGAATCAAGGTGGAAGGGATCGAAAGGACAATGCGAATCAAGGTGGAAGGTAACAGAAGGAAGAAAGGAAAACGTGAATCAAGGTGGAAGGGATCAGAAAAAGGGAATCAAGGGCTGACCCCCTGCCTGGCTGTGGTGGATTGTGATGTTAATTATGCGAATTATTATTAATTGTCTACAGAGTGAGGTCAAGCTATGTAAGTCCCTGAGTCTAATAGTTGCTGATGATGTATTCTCAGGGTACCTAACTGCTACCACCCTATGATCTCACTCTGCGAAATATTTTGAGTCTATTAATTTTGATATGGCTACGTGTCTAGGGTAATGTATGTGTGATGTATGATAACAACTTAACACAACTGTAACTCAATCCAATAAACTCAGTTAAGACAGTGGGTAAAGTTATTGAATTATGTTACAATTTTAATTTCCTGACTCTCAATGTTTTGAATCAGGAAGGTTAAACTCAAAATAAATGTGGTTATGTACACAGGTAAATACAGTTGAGGGACATATTGTCCATAAATGGTATTATTTAAAATGTTTCTGTACTTGTATCCCTGGCTGCAGTAACAATGTATTAAGAAGAGTCACTAGTTGGAAGAACTGTTCTTTTCATCATGTCACTAGAACGTTTAATTACAGTGTGGAGGTTAACAATATAATGTGAAGTCATTAGCCCTCAAAAAGAAGGCTTATCTTTCAATCAGAGGCCTGTAGGTGGTTGACTGTAAATATGACACTTTCTGTCCACAAGAATCTCAGCTGGAGTCAGCTATGGCAGTTACTTCACAATACAAGCAACAGGTAAGTTGCCTCGTACCCTGCAGCTCCAGGTTTTGTCTCACTGGTTACTAGTTGATGCAACCCTGTAACAATGAACAATGCCTCCCTAAATACTCTTCATATACACATCTCCACACCTAACAAATAAACATCGTTAAACATTCAATAGTGATCAGCACAAATGCTAATCAATAACTACAGTTCCTAATTGTATTGTGACTTCTTCTCACTCAGTGGGTATCTGCTCTTTTCCCACATGGCTTCAGCGCCTCTGTCACTTAGACTTTAGTTATCTTTTATATCATCAGCTGGGATACAACCATCTCTTTTGTTTTTCTGTTTAATGATCTGTCAACTTTGATAGTATGACGTTATATTTATTTCCCAAGAGTTTTTTATTTTTTGGAACATTGGCCTGAGAGAATTACATCTTGATATCACATATATTTATATAGTAATATTACAAGTCTAACAAATTATAGGAACACAAAATTTTATTTCTGCTGTGATGGTTAATCCACGTTATAGTAATATGTATCTGCTGTGGCTTGTATAATTAAGTAGTATTAGCATTTATACAGCCTATGATGTGTTTTTAATGGTCTCTTTCCTCTTTCCTATGACTAAATCCACTTTCTCGTTCACTGAGACAACTATATTTATTTGCTCAACAATGTGCAGACAGAAAATGGTACTAATGTGTAACTCATCTTCTTAGGTGTTCTTGGTTTGGTTGAATCAAAAAATCCGGCTGACAGACCCGTTTTCCTCTTTAGGCCCACCCCAATGAGCCTACGACTGGTATGGGGACTTAAAAGATGTAGATTCATGTGCAATCTCCTATGCTCCTTTGCGGAGTTCAAGGCAGCTGGATTGTCTGAAACCCACATATCTTCAGTTTTTGATGACCACGAATAAAACCCTCCAAGATTAAAATTAGGCCTGTAGATTTGGACTCCGACAAAGTGAAAGCATGGGCTGCAGGTCAAAATGGCCCTCAGGTAAGGCAATAAATCCATTGGTGTGACAGCTTCCTCTCTCTTCCAATCGGTTCGGTTATCATCTGCCTTCGTTGTACTGGTTTGCGTGCCTTTGCATATAAAATCTCAGTCGGCCCCGATTTATATAGGTCGGTGAAAGCTGCTTAAGGCAAAAGGCTTTATTGTTTGGTTCCTGGCGGAGACAGAGTCGGAGCACATGCTGATTGAGAGTTCCTCCGGTTTTAGTCTCATGCTCATGAGTAACAGCCTTATTTTAATTCAGGGTTTTTCACTCCGCCATCTTGCTTGAAACCGAGAAGGACCGCGTGGGCCGTGGTTGCGGGCTTAGTTTTTTTTTTTTTTTAAGTTTTTTTTTCCTTCCCTGGCGTAAACTTCCAGGTAATTTTATTCGGTCTCAGCCAACTGTTGCTGTGAGACTTGGCTTGGGCTTCTCGGACATATAGGATTTACACAAGTAGTTGGGGTTACACACAACTCCGTTTTCTACGACTGGATGTCAATAGAAAGCATTCAAACATATGTGCAAACTGTAGCGACATACTCACATAATTGGTGGGCCCCGCCTATCTGGGTTGGCCTCTACAAGTAATAATAATATTATCAAATTAAAAAGCCAGTTTATTCTTACCGCAAATCCCAAATTGGAAATAAATAACACTATTAGTGATAGATTAACTGGCGATTCAATGGGCACAAATTCTTGATCGCTATGCCCGCCTTGGCCGTCCAGAAACGCAAAGATGGCAATTGGGTCACTACCACAACGGCTTGCTTGCTAATGTTTCTTAATCTGGACTAGTTGAACACAAATTCTTTCAAGTGGCAGGCGTTCTGCTTGGCCACGCTTGTAGTTTTAATTCTCTCCCCTTTTCAATATCTGGCTACCCAAATCAAATTTGAATCCGAGGCCAATTTGAGATGACCTTTTGTCAACAAGAAACTGCGTTAGAAAGTGTATCATGCAAAGATTTTTTCAAAACTGAGGCAGTTATTCAGCGCGTTTGTCTGCCTGTCTAAATTTCTTATTTCCTACAAATATCTCTTGTTATTAAAATTGTGCGATTTTAAAAGGTGAAAAAGAGTGAGTTATTAAATGGCCCACTGTCCCTTTATACTATCCATTATAACTTCATAATGCTTCGCTCTCTTCGTGTTCCCATCTGTGTACTTTTTCCTCTTTATATTTATATTCCAACTACACTTACTTTCTCTATAAGGGCACGGTAAATTCATTATAAAGAATAACATCTTCTTTCTTCCTCTTCTTCTCTCTTTGATCCGATAACCCGCCCAACCCAGTCAAAGCTCAGTCAGCGGGCGTCACGCCTGGAGTGGCGGTGCCATTCTATGTAGGGCATCAGACAAATTTGATTCCACTTTGCTCGGTGCCGGCGGCCATGCCTTTAGTTCAGATGCCCCAAACTGTGTGTGTTCATATCTTATGCATCTTCAGGCTGTCCACAGTTTCTCCGCCAAATTGTTTTTTGGTCGGCCCTCTCTTCTTCGCTTGTCCCGTCGGGGGTTCCATTCGCATGAGCAGGTTTCTTTTGCGATGGTAATCGAGGGTCCCTTCTGAGGACATGGCCAACCCAACTCCAGCGTCTGCCAGCTATGATGGTGTGTGTGCATGTCCTCTGGTTACTGCCGAATAAGTAGTTCTTGGTTGCTGATGGTGTTTGGACAAAAAGATTGTCGGAAGAATTTTCCTTAGGCAGATTGTGTGGAATGGAGGACAGTTTCGACATTTCCTATCTCTGTTACTCTCCAAAACATTTCCATCCGCACCATACAGAGAAGCACAGAAAAGTACGCAGCTCTCATACTGTCTTAATTTGGTGTTTGTGCTGTTATGGGGAAGACTTCCAAATGTTTGTTGGAGAGAATAGCAAAGGCTTAGTTCTCTGGCTTTAAATTCATTCATTGATCCTTGTTAATGTCCTTGCTTGTTACAATTCTGCCGTCAGGTGATTACTTACATGCTTTTCTAGACTTAGGTAAGTAAATGTTTGTACTGTCTAATTTTCTATCACTTTGGTTCCTTACTATGTTATCAACCTTGGCTCAGGATTGCCCACGATTCGGGATAGTGGTCATGACCTCTGTCTTTCTTCAAGATATGATGTTCAGAGCCAACACCTGCAGCCATACTTATTCCAGTCGTATATCAGTCTTTGTTGTCTCCTGAATGTAGTTGGTGTGAAAATGCGCGAGCAGTGCAAATGTCATCTGCAATATATTCCTGAAGATCTTTCCAGTGAGAAACGCTTACCCGAGCAAATCTCTCATTGCTAATTCCTGTAGAGAGTCTTGTGGGATCTCTTGCCCTCCCTCGCCTCATGTTGTCTGCGCACCTCACCCATAGTCAAGACTTCACTCTAAGAGGAGATCCTTTGCTCTACCTAGTCCATGGAGAAAATCTAAATGTTGGTGTGAATCTAAGATGGGCAGATTCCCTGTCGTACTCCTCTTTTCACTCACTTCGAAAGTTATCTATCATCTAGACTACTCGAGATCCAGAGACTAACGTTTTATTTGTGTTCTGCTAACGTAAAGTTAGATTTAGAGGCGTGTTTGTTCAGAGATATAATGTGTGAGAAAACAATGCGGCTGGGAACGGGAATTCCATAAGACCCTCAGAATTTTCCATAGGCTGTCCCTGTGTATGAGTTATGATTCTGTCGTATGCCGGAAAAGCCTTTTCAAAATCATACAAAGTTAATGTACAGCTGTCTCTCTGCCATTCTGAGCATTCTGCTCTATAAATGTTCCTTGAGGGCAAATATAAAATTACTGAAAAAAATTCTGCAGGTACATCTTCTGTTCTTTTCTGAAGCCCGCTTGTTCTTTCCTCAGTTTCAGTTTATGGTGAGGGCCAACTGCTTTTGAAATTCTCTGGATGATTATCCTGCCTAGATATTTTGCTGGGATGAATGAGAGGAGGGTAATATCCCTCTCCAGTGTTTGCAGTCTGCAAGTGTCGCCCTTCCTTGGGGCGGCAAATTTGGACAATTGTTCCTTGATTGGACACGCTGTTACTCACTCTTACGTTGGTGTTGTCTCAGAGTATCCAAGGACTTGTACAGTACAAATAGAGATCTACGCGGTAGTTCTGCTGCTGATAGTAGTTCAGGGTTTCTGTTCTCTTGAATAGTTTCATCAGCATTCAGGATTGTCGTGACCAGGCGCTTTCTCTTTTCCATTTTTTCTAGCCCTTTGATAGCTGCTGTGATAATTTTCTTCTTTTTCGTGGAATGTCTGGTATGTATTTACGTCTAAGTCAACTTTCAAAACGGATAAAAAAAAAAAATAACAATGGATGAGCTTTTAATAATAACATATGATTATCATAACTTTTTTTTCAAACATTCCTTTTATTGTTCGTATTCTAATTTACTTTTCTATGTCTTTCTGTATTCTTTTTCTTTCGAAGAAATAATTATCTATGATTTTTCCTACTTTTCCTTCCCCCCCCTTTTTTCTTGTTTCTCTGCCCACATGCATTAGGCGTTAGAGATTCGTTTTCAGTTGCTTCAAGTAAACAAGTTAGGCTAAACTGTTTGATCACTGTTATAACTACACACTCTTCGCCCTCTCTCTGGTCTTCCTTTGTAATTTTCATCAGAGACGATTGGACGGTACATTGAGAGACTGATGGCCATTGCTGTTCAGTATTGCCATCGTTCACTAGAACAATTAGTACGGGTCCGTGAAAAGAGAAAAGTTGGGGGTTTAGTAGGTGAGACTTGCCCGCTCAGCTAATTTATTCATATATAGTTAGCCACGCGTCCGATTTGTATTTCAAGAGACGGCGGCCTTCCTAACGACACACTGTGCGTGCATGTTATGTTACTATTAATAGAATTTCTAAGAATTGCTGCTTTTGTTAGTTTTTATTTTCGGAACAGTTTGATTTTATTTTATAACCCTTGAATAATTTTTTCCAAACTAAGTGGCAATTGCCTTTCAACCAATGGTCAAATGTAAAAGTTTTGTTTATAGCTTTTCCCCCCACGGCCAAATATTGAAAAAAAAATTCACAAATACCGGTAATTTGATTATTATAGTTTGATAGTGGGGGTTTAAAACGGAGCAATTTTATCACACTGGCCCCTAGAATCAGCTTTCTCCACGCACTTAAAAATGGCCCACGCACAGGGCTCGAATACTTATACGAGGAAGGGTCGACCTTAGCAGAAAGGATTACTTACTACGCAAATTGATAAAAGCATGGGTCCGGTGCAACTGTGGACGGGAGAGGGGAGGGAGGTGAACGGTGCATTTCCCTTGTGGATCGCAGTATAAAAGTGTATAGGTAAATAAGAGAAAGAACAAGAGACCAATAAGTGTTAAACACCACTTGCAGTCTGTGTTAATGGGAGGCCAAGCCACTGCAGGGTCCCCTAGTGGTTGGAGTTGGAACAGGATCCCAAATTAACGTTGTTTGGGGGCCATGTCCCTATGCAGAATGGAGACAATCGGCTACCACCGAACAAATAATAGGGAAAATTAATGATTTCTAGGTAATCAGATCTCTACCGGGCGATCCTAGAGGTTCACCGGTGACGGGGCAACAAAAGTGTCAGGGTGGACTGTTCTCTAATGGTAGCAGCGGATTGTACTGGAGCCGATTGATGTCCAAATGTGAAAGAGGAACTATAGTATAACATGTGACGGTACGCTCCTGTGGCAAGGCCACTTCACTGTCGCTGTAAAGTCTTCGGATCACTCCAACGGTAAAAGAAAATAAGAACGAACTAAGTAAGGATAAATTAAAAGGTAAATAGTAAGCCCCCAGTGCAGATGACTGCCACAGAGACAGTGACCGTCGTCATATCAATATCTTGATTTTTTTTTTGTTTTTTTGTAATGGGAAAGTTAGGTATTACCAGTTTCGCTTAACTCCCTGCTGCCCTACGCAACGTATTGCCCCGTAACCTACCAACGGCAAGTAGTCAGGCAAAACCCAATTGTCGCTGGTTAGATTGGAGCTGGAGGCGATCTTACTTTCTAGGCTTCAATCCCGAACACCCCGGTTATAACTGATGAAACAGCGAGTGAACGAATTAGTGGTAGAGGAAAGCGCCTGAAATTAGCAGGTAGAGCTCCCCACCCCCCCCCCCCGTGGCAGCTGCGCTTGTGTAATGGTTACCCACAATTGAGCGGCTAATGGATCTGTGTTGCGTGTTTCAACGGTTCAAAAGCCCGGGAAGTGGGAGCCATTGATGAAGGGCAGTGTAATCGTAACCGGTGTAAATTGTCCGACTAAAATAACCTGAACGGTAACGTGCTCCTGAGATAGAACCCGCTATGTGATGGAAAGTGGAGCGTAGCTCTTGATTCGGGGTTGGAAGGAATAGTCCCACGCGAGGGGCTCCCCAGCCTAGCAAATAACATGTCATTGGGTCTTGGGTGCCCGAAGAGGTGCTGAACGCCCAAGTGGTCAGATGGTTTAAGAAAAAAAAATGGAAAGGGAGCCGAATTTGTCCAATCGGACATTTTCCCACACAGATTAATAGATACGAATATAGGTAGCCCAGGCCCCCAACAACCTGTCCCCACCCCCATGACCCCCTCCCCACCCACTATGCCGCTCCCTACCCACCAGTCCAATCAACTAACTATTGGGAATGGCGCGCCCCCGAAAGTGATAGAACCCTCCAGTACGTGGTTATGTTTTATTGGTGTTCCTTTACGGCGTGCATCGTTTCTCCTTCAGCTTGTTCTGATGGCAGAGACTTTTCGGCCTCCCAATCTGAGGTTGCTCGCCGTAGGAAGGAACAATTCGCCCACTAGTGTCTGGTTGTTCGATTCAGGCTCGAGGCTTCATATCCTATTTAGTCTCTGGGGAGTTAAGCTTTGTGTACTAGGTGTATACGTAAATCAAGAATGCTGTTTTGCCTATGCAAGTTGACCGTTTCACCGCTTCTATACACGCAGCCGGTAGAATCCGAATGGAACGGTGGAGCAGTACGCCGATTACAGTTATTGGTACGCCGCCATCGCTCGCAGGAGTTTTGCCAAGAATATAATGTCGAATCAACATTAGGACTGCCTTAGAGAGGATTCCCACGTAGACTCTGTCCGTGGATTTATCCTCAGAGAATGGTTTAGCTTCCTTGCCCGAAGCAGCATTGTTCCCGGGTTAAACAGTATATTCCGCAAGGCAGCGGAGGTATTGGAAACGCAAGCGTTTCGAATTCGCGTTAATAAGAATAACCGTCTCCTAGTATCGTATCAATGCAATCACGGATCCACAAGCTCTACTACCTGCGAAGCCCCCCCCCCCCCCACCCCCCCCCCCCCGTGCTGCTGTGTTTTACAGGCCTTGGTGGTAAAATTCGTTTCTTGAACTTCCCTGTCAGTGGAAACAGTTCTGCCGGGCACAAATTAAGCCACGCGTGAAGGCAGGACTTGGTGGTTGTAAGAGACTATTTGAGGCGCGTTCCGTAGGAGCATTTATCTGCAGTACCCCCTCTACAACTCCCAGCTAAGACAACCTCCTACAACACTCGAATACTGCCCTCTTCCCTCCGCCGCCACATCTTTTCCTTTTCGTTACACTGCTTAACGCTCTACCACAAACAAAACAAACGAGATTTTCCCTAGAAACTTAAAAAATAATGACCGTATTGACAAAAACCGCTATTATGGTGTTCATACAAAGGAAACACATACACATATACATATGCTCCTTAACAGCTAACACACGCAAGAAGAGGCTATGTCGTCACAAAATTAAATTATGCTAGTTACCGAGTTTTACGGCCTAAATCAGCCACATTAACTCACAAAGTTAACGACTTTATAGGGATCAATCAATGATGAAATATGCATAGGTTTGTTTTTTTTTTGTTTTTTTTTTATTACAGTAATCGTGCGCCAATTTCTTTCAATGTGTTTTTAATTTTTTCTAAGCTTTGATTAAAAAAAAAATCCATTCATGTATGTATCCCCCCTTTAGCTCCCCAAGTAGCATAGGCCTTCAACAAACACATGCTAATTCTTCATGTCCCGTGCCATCCGCTCCAGGTTTTTCCACATCTTCCTCATTCGTTTCATTTCTGTTTCCAATTCTCTTTTCCAAGTGCTCTTCGATCACCCTCTACCTCTTTTACCCTGGGGGTTTCAAAACAATAACTGCCTTGTAATATTACTAACAGGTTTTCTCACTGTGTGTCCTATCCATCGCCAGCGTCTTCTTCTCACGTCATGTTTCACTGGCACTTGTCTAGGCCGTGCCATCAGCTCCACGTTGGTGATTGGTATTGTACCATTTGGGACCGAAGACGCAGCAAAAGTGATGAGTGCAGTCAGCGACCCATGGCTTGACTGCTTGCGTCAGGATCAGCGAACCCAGAGCTGACCAAGACCCTACTCCACCTCCACGTGGTTGTTCTGGAAACAGGTTGCATCACTGCAGTCTGGCTGAGAGAGTAGGGATCGAAGAGAGAAGGTAAACCTGGTCCCAAAAAAATGCAGTGCTGAAGGCGGATGTGTCGGCCGAAAGGCGCAAATATCGCAGCTTCGCTGTAAACGGACACAACTCAACCAACGTCCTTTTCAGGACGAACGAGGAAGAAGTTTTGTACCATTTCAATCCTTCTTTTCTACGCAAGCACCCATTTACGAAAGTTTGTAAGGGTCGGAGTGGCTAAGAGGTACAGCTTCCGCCTCGAATTATAAAGGTACCGGGTTCGATTCCCAGTAAATGGAATATAATTTATTGAATTTTGTTTTTCCACAACCAATGATGTCATACTCCCCCCTGGTCACTTGGGTAGTGAGATCGGATGCCTAGCCTTCTAGAATAAGTTTGAAAAAAGCAGAAAAATCTCACGGCAGTTGGAAATCGTACAGAGTAGGCCATAAGGCCGCTGCAGTGGCAAAATTTAAAAATTAGAAACCTACCCACCACAATAATATTTATAGAATGTGTGATTCCTATATACACACACACTGGGATTCTCGCCGGTGCTACGGAGTTCGTGCACTGTGCTGTGAGCCTCCTTGTGTGATCTAAGGGAGGAGATCGGAGCAATGATGTAGTTGTCCGTGTGCAATGAAGATGGTCCTTAAAACCAAACCGAAAGAGTTTGTAACTTAGTGATTGCTGTTTTTGTTTGTCTCCATGTTGCACAGCCATACAATAGAATAAACATAGAACAATAAAAACAACAACCAAGAGGGTACACACTTTCATAAATGGGTGCTTGCTCTACATCTAAACATACACACCAAATAACACACTTATATCATAATCATGTACTGCACAATGATCTCCAACCACTGAAATCTCTACACGTTTCTGTGACTCAAGTGCTCTGTGGCTCTTTATCTCGATGGCGAGGTCCGATAATCTTCAAGTGCTTATTCTTGAACTCTGGAGGGGTCTATGACTCTCTCTCTCTCTCTCTCTCTCTCTCTCTCTCTCTCTCTCTCTCTCTCTCTCTCTCTCTCTCTCTCTCTCTCTCTCTCTCTCTCTCTCTCTCTCTCTCTCTCTCTCTCTCTCTCTCTCTCTCTCTCTCTCTCTCTCTCTCTCTCCACATCTCTTAACCTTAATTTCTGCCTGTTTTATTTTCATAATTTTCCTTATTTGTTAACTCTGTATTTTACTTCAATTTTGAGTGTTCACAACTTTCGTCTTTCGTTAATTCTTCAAGCTCTCTTTTTTTTTTCATGAACCTTATTTTATAAATTAAGTGCTTGCGTAGAATAGAAGGACTGAAATAGTAAGACAAAGGTCACCGATGACAAGAACCAGACATATGCCAATGGAAAAAGAGATGAGAAGACGACGCTAGCGATAGATAAGGACACACACTGAGGAAACCTGCTGATAACATTACAAGGTAGTCCTTGTTCTGGAAATCACAGGGAAAGAGAGGCAGAGGTAGACCAAATAGATATAGAGAAAAGAACTAGAGACAGCAGTGAAAATAATAAGGAAGACGTGAAAAAAAACTTAAGCTGATGGCACGTGATAGAAGGACTTGGCATGTGTTTGTTCAAAGTCCTATGCTCCTTGGGGAGCTAAAGGGTATTGATTGATTGATTGATTGATTAGTTCATAAATGTCTTTCGTTTTTTGGCCACTTCTTACTGTTACCTCCACTATTTCTCATTTCCTTCCATCATAATTTCTCGCAGCCCTGTTCTCACAATGTTCTTTCTTTCTAATACTGGGACACACGGAGCGATGTCTTCACTAAAGATAGGCCCAAGTTCTCATGTCCCCTGCCATCCGCTCACGGTCTTTCCCTGTTTTCTGTATCCCTTTCATCTCTAGTTCTTTTCTACATGTGCGTGTGATTTTTTTTTTTTTTTTGGTCAGCCTCTATTATTGTTACCCTGCTGGTTCCAGAGCAAAACGTAAATTGTCTTGGTGTATTGGAAATGCCTTATTTTCATCGTTTTGTTCATTACTCTGCTTAATTGTTCGCACTTCTTTCCCTATTTCGCCTCTGAAAGTAATTCCTTTTTCCTAGCACCTAGGTACCATTTTGTCCGTGGTGGCCGTTGAGCCTTGTCCCTTCTCCCATCGGCTTGATACTTCTTGTTTTTCGAAGTCACATTTTCCTTCGTGACACTTGCTGTTATTTTTAGTGCTTATAACGCATAACAACAATCTCTTAAACGAACAAGATAACACAACCACGGCACGATTAGAGAACAAGCCCACTTGAATCTTTAACTGAGAGCTGAAAACACACTATTTTAATATTAATAATAACAATGTCAATCATTCCTAAGTATGTGGGTGTATCTTTCTGAGAATCTCTGAATGTGCGCTGGGGAAAAAAACATCTATTTATCCAAGTTTTTGGTGTGTCTTTATTAAGCAGTA
The DNA here is from genome assembly GCA_024509875.1 of Oreohelix idahoensis. Taxonomy (NCBI): domain Eukaryota; kingdom Metazoa; phylum Mollusca; class Gastropoda; order Stylommatophora; family Oreohelicidae; genus Oreohelix; species Oreohelix idahoensis. The sequence continues at coordinate 25,713 of JAMPIV010014083.1, forward strand.
GAAAATTATATTAAAGGTTTGTTACGTTTCAAACCGGGCAACGCTGGGTATCACTACTAGTTTAATAATCAATATATCATCATCATCATCTCAACCCGTAACCCGTCATGGGTCGTAGGGGTGCCATGGTGGAAGCATCAGCAGACAGGGTCCTCCACTGCTCTCTGTCCTCAGCAATGCGTACAAGTGTGGAAAAACCGTGTCCTGCCCATTCTTTGATGTTATCAGCCCAGGATTTTCTTTGCCTTCCTCTTCTCCGTTTACCTTTGACTGTTCCCTGGAGGATCGTTTTCGAAAGGGAGTCATGACGAGTTACATGCCCAAACCAGGCAAGCTTTCGACATTTCACTACTGACAAAAGTGGTTCTTGGTGGCCTGCATAGGTGTTTATCTTCTCTCTAACATAGACATTTGTTTTGTGCTCTTTATAGCAAATGCGCAAAATTCTTCTATAACATTTATGCTCGAACGCCTGAATCCTTCGCTCCGTATCTGCAGTGAGTGTCCAGCTCTCACACCCATATAAGAGAATAGATAATACAAGTGATTTGTATAATTTGATCTTCACAGGAAAACTGATGTTACTTTTCCAGATCACATTCAGTCTTGTCATGGCAGCTGAGGCCATCTCAAGTCTTGTCTTGATTTCTTTACTTGATCTTCCATCACTACATATAGTGGACCCGAGATATTTAAAGGTGTTAACTTCTTCTAACGTTTGCCCATTTAACGTAATGTTGGTCGGAACATGTTTCTTATGGCTATTCACCAATATCTTGCTTTTTTCGATATTAATTTCCATCCCATATGTTCTTGTTACTTTCTCCAGTCTAGAGGTAAGGTCTTGAAGTTCTGATTCTGATCCAGCTATCAGATCGATATCATCAGCAAAACGTAGGTTGCAAAGAGGTCGGACTCCAATCGATATGGTTGTTTTATAATCATAAAGAGCCTCCTGCATAATATGTTCTAGATATATATTAAAGAGCACTGGGGACAGGATACATCCCTGGCGAACTCCTACAGTTGTTTTGAAAAATTCTCCAATGTCATTGCTTGCAAAAACAGCACTGCTTGCGTCCTTGTATAGTGCTTCAATGATATATATGATGTTGGTATCAAAATTGCATTTTCTCATTATTTCCCATAAGCCTTCATGCCAGAGTCGATCGAAGGCTTTTGTGAAATCGATGAAGTTATGGTATAAATCGTGTTGATGCTGGAGATGTTTTTCGATCAGTAATCTAATATTGAAGATTTGTTCTGAGGTACTTCTTTTTGGTCTAAAGCCAGCCTGTTCCTCGGACAAGATTTCTTCTGATTTCTGTTTTATTCTGTTCAAAAGTATCCTTAACATCACTTTACTTGGATGACTAATAAGGCTAATGGTTCTGTAGTTCTTGCACATTTTTAGATTTCCTTTCTTTGGAAGCGGTATTACTAATGACTGCGTCCATTCTTTTGGCCATTTTTTGGTACTCCATATCTTTTGGCAAATTGTTGTCATGATTTTTACTATATCTGGTCCTCCATATTTCAAGAGCTCTGCTGGGATATTATCCACACCCGGTGACTTCCCTCCTTTCAGCGAACATATAGCCTCTTCCACTTCTTCCCGTAATATTGCTGCATTTCCGAGTTCCCTGTTTTCGCACTTAATGTTGTTTAATATGCCATAGTCAGTGTCGAGTTTACAGTTATATAATTCTTTACAATATATACTGTTCAAAAAAAGAAACGCATAGCTTTCCGAGGGCGCGTTTTTATGAGTTTGTAAGTAAAATTTGGTGCTAGGGTATATAAAAACCAGCCTCAAATGTTCTTTACAGTGTCAAATGCACGTGTTGACCTGAATTGCGTTCGTTTTTGTAATCGTTACAACGCAGTGGTCAATAGTGTTTATATCGCAATTTTTGACCACAGCTCATGTTGCGCGCACGTGAAAGCAACAAAATTTGGGCTGAACACTATTCACTGACTACGCAACTGAAACCCTATAAAAGGATAACGCTACACACACAAAAATCAGTTCATTTTCAAGCAGACATTTATGGCGTCTCTATCGATAAATTTAAGGAACATTGCTTTTGGCCGACTGCATGCAGGCGAAAGTCAAAGTCAGGTTGCCAGGCACCTAAACGTGCATCAGAGTACCATCAGTCGACTTTGGCACCGGTTCCAAGCCACTGGCTCAGTTGAAGACTGTCGTCGATTTTTGATAGGGGAATTAAGACTTGCGTTGGTCCCTTCTGAATAGATTAGAATAAGTGATAGTCACAGTGAGAAGTAGTAATAGCAATAGATTTCCACGATTGAGATGGTAGAATGCGATTAAGAGGCTGTCTCTGAGATCGAGAAATCTTCTCTCTCTCACCTATCTTCTACGACAGCTTTCGAGGAGTCAGACAGTCTAAACACACACACACACACACACACACACACATATATATATATATATATATATATATATATATATATATATATATATATATATATATATATATATATATATATATATATATAACCACTCACGTGCACGCACATACAAGACGACAGTTATACGTACAGACGTGGGAAAACTATAACAAATGATTATATAAATATTCTAGAACGAGCTGACCAACACGCTGATTAATTTCAAGAGAAATTTTAATTATCATCTAAAATTTCTTCACAACACCTAGAAATTATATCAAAACATATACAAATAGTAATAAAAAATCAAGGAATTGCTACTGGCATGATAGACCCACAGTTAGATCTTATCCCTCGAGGTATGCCGATAATATGTTTATCTGTGGCCAATCACCGCCTTTTTTCCTTTTCAAATTCAAACCTGCTACCAAAAGTCAATTCAGTCATACCTCAGTCAAGTATGTATTATTGTCTGTTGGTCCGTCTGTCTCTACTTGCGTTTCACAAAAAAAACACACTTGTTTTTTTGAACCAACTCTGCCGTCCCCTACACAATTTTGCCTTTAAAGTTATTTTTAGCCACAATTCTCCACCACATTCCCTCTCTTTCATTCCAACTGGATTTTAGCACTTGAGACTCAAGGCCGCATTTTTGAAAATTAGTGACATTTTTTGTTTCAATGCAGTCGCTCGCTGATATGAACAACACAGTCTTTTGTCAATATCTTTCTTATTATCTATCCGTCTGTATAAATGAAAGCATATTATTTCACTGCTCAAGATGGGCCATCCGGCCAGCTAGGTTTTATATTCCTAACATTATTATTAAGAAAAAGTTACTTTTCAAGGTTAGTTGGTTTTTTTGAAATATTTTCGAGCATCTTCTGTAACGCGTTTGCCGCTGAATTCAAATAAACGGACTAAGTTATCGCAAAAGCGTCCAAGAAATGACTGTTGCGTATAATAGCTAAGGTCCCTTTTGTCGATTTCTTTACCTTGTGTCAACTTGGGGACGTGAATTTTTTTTCCTTTCCCCACCAATTGCGTCTTTTTAGCCTTGCTAGTTTCAAGCACGTGTTCAGTCATATTTTTTCCTTTTGATCTCCGTTCTCATCCCGTTCCAAGGGTAAATGTTTTGCCTTCACGTCCAACAAGTTAGTTTCCATGGCGGGTGGTGACCCGCGGCGTGGGCGATCATGTATTCTAGTAGCTTACGCATTAGTTTTTATCCCTACATTTTATCTTTGGAGATATTTTAACGTTGTATCACGGTTAATTTTATCACATTGGTGCACACTGAAGGAGGCTTGAATGCGCAACGATACGTCAATGAAGTTCTTCGACCCCATGTCCTTCCACTTTTGGCTGCCCAAAGGTCTGTGTTTCAACAGGACAACGCCAGACCCCATTGTGCACGGTTGACCACGCAGTTCCTGACTGCCAACAACATTCTCACCCTTCCCTGTCCATCCCTGTCTCCAGACATGAGTCCGATTGAGCACCTGTGGGATGAGCTGCATAGACGTGTTTATCGCCGAGACGTTGCTCCAGCCAATCGTCGTGATCTGTTCCAGGCACTCCAGGAAGAGTGGGCAGCCATCCCACAGGCCCACATCAGACGTCTGATCGCATCCATGCCCAGGAGATGCCAGTCGCTGATCGATGCAAGAGGAGGCCACACACCATACTAACGGGAAAGCCCGTATGCCAAAAAACTCTCGTGACCCAGATGCAAAACAACTGTCAATTGATTGGCTGAACCCTAAGGTATTCGTGTGTGCAATTTGAACAATTAACTCATTAAATTAAAAAAGTTATTGAATGTCAAAATTATGGCTATGTGTGTGCCTTCAGTAGCTATGCGTTTCTTTTTTTTTTCTTTTTTTTTTTTTGAACAGTATATATAAAATCCCTGCTTTTTCTGTCAATAACGATAAGGGATGCAACTTTGGTTGAAAGTTAGACATTAATTGTATTGTTTCCCTTATACGTACTCTCCCGAGAATACTAACACTTACCAAAGAACAATGCGCAAATGACGGTGTGCACAAAAATATATTTATAGAATGTGTGATCACGTTTACACACATTGGGATGCTCGCTGCTGCTACGTAGTTCGTGTACTGTGGTGATGCACAGTGGTTTTTTTTTTAATACTTTTGAATAAGTAAAATTGACGTTAGGTATTGGTGCTTTTGAATTTAATTCCCGTCTTACATATGCTGATGTTTCCAACCGGACCTGAAATCAGGGATTAGTTATTCCTTTGAGATTCTTTGTATCTGACTCTGTTAGCAAGAATATTGTTTGATAATAGTCATTTAGAGGAATTTGGGACCCAAGACGCATCAAAAGTGAGGAATGCAGTAAGCGACCCATAGCTTGACTGCCTGCGTCAGGGTCAGCGAACCAGAGCTGACCAAGACCCTACTCCACCTCCACGTGGTGGTCCTGGAAACAGGCTGCAACACTGCAGTCTGGCTGAGGAGTAGGGATCGAAGAGGGAAGGCAAACCCGGTCCCAAAAATGCCGTGCGGAAGGCGGATGTGTCGGCCGAAAGGCGCAAATACCGCAGCTTCGCTGTAAACGGA
>JAMPIV010014084.1:0-100017 GCA_024509875.1 Oreohelix idahoensis
CACTTGAGGACAATTGATCCCAAGGCGTGCTTATCCGGCGCTAGAATTGGCTTTAAATCCGGTTTTGGCTGGTTGACTGTGGCTTGGCTGAGTGCCCCGTTTAGGCACAAAAAAGGCGGGTGATATGGAATTCTGCTATAGGCATGCTGGGCGGTTTTGATATTCTGGAAGCCGCAATGCTCTGGCTGGGAATCCAAGAGGCGAGTAGAGAACTACTACTGCATTTGGTGATTCCAGATTTAGCGTTGGCTCCGTTGCTCTGCGTGAGCTTAACTTGGCGTTGACAAAAGGGGTTTTGATTCAGGAACGGGGTGTGACACTCGTGGGGCTAGATATCCTCAGAATCCCTCTAGACGAAGAGACGGTGACATTCTTCGTCTGACTGGAAACTAGACTAGCAATTCGGTATCCCCTGAAACTGAGACCCAAAAAGAGACACCCTTTTACTTCAAGCAAATAACGTTGGTGTACACCCATGTAACTGTCATTAAATGTTCTGACAGCAAAAATCTACTCCTCTTCTCCCAATCTCAACATACAGGAAACCTAACCTGTAGTTACAGTTAAATGAATATGCTTATTCATCTTACAACATTAAATGAATTTACATAAACAGATTACAGCATTTGACATTACACAAATAAATCGTATGTCCCCTTTGGAAAATATATTAGCATTCCACAAAATGAGTACAAAGAAAATGCAATGTTCTTGCTATAATAATACAGCTGTGGCTAGATCATACGATATAATTATGTCTATGCCTGGTGACTGCTTTCAGTGAAAGTTATAGTCTAGTGCCTAGCCACACAAGTAAGCGTAAAATGATCCTCCCTTGCCACTAGAAATATCTATCAAAAAGGCATAAGTGACTATCTCCTATAATCCAGAGTTATTACCTGCATCTCACTATTCAGTTTTAAAGTGAACAATCCACACCTGACATTATCTTACAGAAATGACAGTTAATTTTGCTGACTCTTAACCCAATGGTAAGCATTCGTGGACTGATTCTACGCCTAATATCTGTTATTGTAAGTTTAACATTTAATCCATGATAAACCGTAACAGTTTAAGCACCACTTAATTAAGGCCGTAGACAGTGTAATCTTATCACTGAACTAAATTACTAGGAGAAGTCCTCAGAAATAAATTCACTTTCCTAACAGATATATATAAAAGCTAACATGAATCTAATATAATAATTATAAGATGTGTCAACTCACCCCGAAAATGACTAGAACATAGGCAAACACATTCTATTATTGTGTTAAAGTTTGCCTTAACTCATGATGGTCATCTACGGGCCAGGAATATGTCACGAATGTCTTTGTCTATTAAAACCAGTCTACTCTTATAGATCACAAGGGACGCTCCCCCCGGACACCTGGCCTGCATATTTCTACAGAAGTTCGGCGAAAGACGTAATCTAGAGTAAGACAAAAGAAATCGTGCGAAAGTTCCCCAGGTAGAGAAATGCATAACATTATGCTCTATCTTGTCTAAGGGGCGAAAACCCAAAGACTGACCGCGGGTTTGTCTCCCCCTGTTTCCAGGATGCATAATATTATGATCCGAAGCAGCGTTCTGGAAGCCAAACACGGGGACCCTTTCGCTCGTGATCAAAGGCTTTAAACGTAAGAGATATTCCCCTGGTCAGACCAGGTGCGGCTTAGATAATATTATCGTTCGCTGACCGCTACAGGCCGGAACGTAACCAAACCTCGGGTGGGGTTTGAGAAGGTGAAAAAGTTTGGCCACGAAGGTAGAAAATGAAAGAAAAAGAAAATACAAAATGACGAGGTAAACCAGGACATTTAAAAAGTAATCAAATTATGGACAAGATGGTAAAATAGATTATCGGTCACGTGACAAGTGCCCCCCCCCCTTTTAAAGTTCGAGGAATACGGACAAAAATGACAGTAATTTATCTTTTCCATCGATGTCCGTTACATGTCGTAAGAACCTTCTATAATCATAACCAAAATCGTATCCAATTTCTGTCAGTACTGTATGACTAGCTCCGAGTTCATTTCTTTTCTTCCCTCTGTCTAATAGACGTTCAGCGAATGGGATTTTCCGAGGCCAGTCGGCGCTAACGCCCTTCGTTTCCGTGTGAACCTGATCTTGGTTCTACCATTCGCTGTGCCTGTTTATGGTCCGGAAAATTATCCGCACCTGTTGTGGTTTTCGGCCCTGCCTGAACTCACTGGCCACTGCGTAGATAATCCGCCTGTTATGCGCGGTGTAATCATTGTTGGGCTCAGGCTGCTTACATTCCGTTATGGGTTTACCTGTCACGGGCGTGGACTTGAATAACCCTCTATAGCTACAGTTTCTCGGGAGTTTTCGCGCGCGTGTAACCCTAGTTGACAAATAAAGCCGTTTGTTGGCCGAAGAAATGCTAGCATTTTCCTTCTGCCTCTCCCCACCTACTCCTCTGTTTCGGTGGGAGCATTGATCAATCTTCAGACCTGTGCCCTCTAAAGGTGGATCTGGAGCTTTCCTTGCGTTGCCAGTCACAACTCTGGCTTGGTCAACGGAAATGATCAAGTTGCTCTGTAATGGCCTGGCGGAGGCGACTACTGTGCTGTCCATCAGTGGGGTTGCGACCACTAGAATAATGCGATTTGAATGAGGGAACTCAGCTGCCTGAAGCAGAGAGTAATCGATCGCATTCTGGGGTTCTACTAAATCATAACAGATCTCCGTAGCTTCTATCCGTATAGACAGATAGGTAATATCTGCGAGTTGCAGAGTTTGTTGAGTCGCTTTCCCATTACTAGCATGACGTGAGCCAAGGCTCTCAACAATGGCTCCTTGTACAGTAGTAAGGCAGCTTTTCTCACTGTCTTCTGCCCTGAGAAGTGTGAGAGACTCAAGTGGAATACCAGGGATCCCTTCGCCTGGAACCCTGTGTCCATTGCATGCAAAAGACAGGACGGTTTGAGATCCCGTTAGATCGCGAAGTGTCCGAGAAAAAACTCTCGGTGTGTTTTTCCAAAGTTCCTTGGAACGGTTTGGAAAGTTTAACCCTTTTAGCAGGCGACTTATTCTTGCACCTTTTAAGCTCAGGGTGATAAGAGGAGCGGCGCCTCCATTCTACGATCGCTGAGTTGGAGGGATACGCCTCTGCATATGGTTTTCCGCTGTCCGGCCGGGAATCTTGCGAAATATAACGTGATAGGGTGTGGCTCCCTTTTCTCGACGTCACGTGTCGGTTAGGTGCTGCTCGGTCTGGAGCGTGAGAGGCTCGGGGTTCGCCGCTTGCCAGACGGGAACAATCCGTATTACAATGCTTGTTAGCACCTCTCTCACCTTTGTGCAGTTTCCATGCCTGGGAACGTTGCGTAATTTTTTCCCGTGGCTTTAGGTCTGCTGTCCCGACGTAAATTCTTTCCTTGTTCGGGCTTCGGATCCAAGTCCAAAGGAAAGTCAATTTTCTGGAGTTGGGGTTCGGTTTTAGCAGGCAAGTTTTCTTTCATGGGCGCAAGGTTTGCAGGGGCGTTGACCGTTAAGGGCACAGTAGAAGGGGAATTAGAGTGACTACATTTAGTATCTGTTTCCATCCTCCGAATTTGGCTATCCAGTTCATTCATTCTGATTTGGTGTAGCCTGCTCCTTTCTTGGCTTTCTCTGTCCCTTTCTTGGCGCTCTATTTCCCATTGCTTGTCCCGTTCTTGTTGCTCCATTTCCAATTTCTTGTCCCGTTCTTGTCTTTGCTTTTCCCTTTGCTTCTCATCTTCTATCACTTCTTCTACATACTGTCGGGTGAATGCTTCACTCTCCCCAGTTTGTTTACAGGACCATGCCAAGATTAAATGGCTGTCAAACCAATTGTCTTCCTCGTATTGATCCTGCAGGCTTACTGCAAATTCTAGAAAGGGCTGGATTTCGATATCCTTGTACTCCATGTACTTAGCTACCTCGAGGGCAATCCTATGCACTTTATCTAGATCGGCCATTATATCAGGGTGAGCAAACACTATAGAAGAATAGAACCTAGAGATCTTAGTTACCTAGTCCACTAGGTGCTGATTAACTTAATAATCAATAAAATCTAGACTAGCCTGGGAACTTTAAAAAACAAGAAAGTTTGTAGCTACTCTGATCGACAAGCACAAACCCCAAAAAAACTCCAAAAAATGTAAGTGATGTAAAACTTATTACTATCACTTCACCCCAGTTCTGTCAGTACTAAGCTATTGAGAGGATTGGTTACTATCATCCGAATGAACACCCTCCCTTGGTACTGATGCAAGCTAGTAACTGACTATCTGTAGCTTCTTATTAAAGATTAAAGAGCTACTCCTGAAAAAAATATTAACCCTTAAAAAAATAAATTTCTGACTTTTACAACAATAGTCGTCAGATTTGTCAACCAAAACTCAGCAGTGTTACCATCAACCTTTACCAGCTGTCTCATGTGTAGCATGAACAATAAATGTAACTTAATATTTATGATTGCTGTGGAGAAAAACGCTGTTCCGACTTCCTCCAAAAGAAATAGTTCGATATGTCTAGGGGAAAGAAATTCCTATAATCTGCCGAACACTAAACTCTAAGAATCAAGATAGAATCTTGTGAGAGATTCCTACCAGACTGCAACCTCATCTGTTGCGATTGCTGCAGATGTAGTTCAAATTCCGCGGCGAGACCCCATTTGTCGTGGTTGAGTTAGAGTGTAGAGTATTTGTCGAGTTGGACAACTGTAGTGAAATTGGCAAGGGATAGTGGACTGACAGAGTTATAGATTACACTTTAGATAAGGTGTAAATAGGAGATGGACTTGAGACAACCTGGAAGAAGATTTACCAAAATGATCTCTCTCTCCAAGCCTCAACTCACTTATGTCTGTCTAAGCACCTCCTGCTCTCTCTCTTTTCTCTTATCATACATAGAGATTATAGTAAAGAGCTAAACAAGTTAATTATGGATGAAAGGGTCGGGAACAGCGTATTAATAAAGGTGTAAACTTTATTAAATGAAGAAAAACATGAAAATAATGCATATCATCACAACAACATAAAATTACATCAATAATCAACTAATCATCAATAGTCATCAATAATCATATACACCAACAACCACATACACAGATCACCATTCATAAAACCTGTAGAACACAGAGAGATGAAATAACTGAGTGTCAGCCCGTCCGTTTTCGGGACCATATGAAATAGCTCCAGTAAGTGGTTTTTTCGTATATATCCTCCATCGGTGATGGAATTAACCTGAATAAAATCACTGTATAGGCGCTATCATTGGTGATTCCTCCCTACTGGCGCGAGGTGGGCTGGAAGACTCTATGTACCTTCTGTTTACCAAAATGAATAAACTGCGTGGCAGTCCGTCCGTTTTCAGGGACCAGATGAAATAGTCCGGACAGTGTGTTACTTGTAGATCTTTCGTGAGGGACTATGCCTACAAAACTGTCCTTGTTGGTACTATCATTGGTGACTCCCCCCTACTGGCGCGAGGTGGGCTGGGGGACACTGTTTATCTCATGCAGACCAACTGAATGAACTTAGCGACAGCCGGTCCGCTTTCGGGGACCAAGGGAAAAGCTCCAGTAAGTGGTTTTTTCGTATATATCCTCCATCGGTGATGGAATTAACCTGAATAAAATCACTGTATAGGCGCTATCATTGGTGATTCCTCCTACTGGCGCGAGTGGGGCTGGAACTCTGTCCATAGATGGCTGCTCATACGTGCGAAGTTCTGCATAGACGCAGAAATAAACCATGGGACGAAGTCACTTGAGGACAATTGATCCCAAGGCGTGCTTATCGGGCGCTAGAATTGGCTTTAAATCCGGTTTTGGCTGGTTGACTGTGGCTTGGCTGAGTGCCCCGTTTAGGCACAAAAAAGGCGGGTGATATGGAATTCTGCTATAGGCATGCTGGGCGGTTTTGATATTCTGGAAGTGTCACAAAATTAACCGTGATACAACGTTAAAATATCTCCAATGATACAACGTAGGGATAGAAAACTAATGCGTAAGCTGCTAGAATACATGATCGCCCACGCCGCGGGTCATCACCCGCCATGGAAATTAAATTGTTAGACTTGAAGGCAAAACGGAACGGGATGAGAACGGAGATCAAAAGGAAAAATCTGACTGAACGCGTGCTTGAAACTAGCAAGGCTAAAAGACGCAAGTGGTGGGGAAAGGAGGAAAAAGTCACGTTCCCCAAGTTGACATAAAGTAAAGAAATCGACAAAAGGGACCTTGGATATTATACGCCACAGTCATTTCTTGGACGCTTTTGCGATAACTTAGTCCGTTTATTTGAATGCAGTGATGAACGCATTCCAGAAGATTCTAGAAAATATTTGAAAAGTAACTTTTCTTAATAATAATGTTAGGAATATAAAACCTAGCTGGCCGGATGGCCCATCTTGAGCAGTGAAATAATATGCTTTCATTTATACAGACGGACAGATAATAAGAAAGATATTGACAAAAGACTGTGTTGTTCATATCAGCGAGCGTCTGCATTGAAATAAAACATGTCACTAATTTTCAAAAAATTGTGGCCTTGAAGACGCAAGTGCTAAAATCTAGTTGGAATGAAGAGACGGGGTGGGATGGTGAATTGTGGCTAAAAATAACTTTAAGGGCAAAATTGTGTAGGGGAAGGCAGAGTTGGTTCAAAAAAACAAGTGTGTTTTTTTTTGTGAAACGCAAGTAGAGACGGACGGACCAACAGACAATAAGGCATACTTGACTGAGGTATGACTGAAATGACTTTTTTGGTAGGATATTTGAATTTGAAAAAGAAAAGGCAGTGATTGGCCATAGATGAATATATTATCGGCGCTCAGACGCGCATTTTGTGCCATTCATTATAAGTTGTCCTAGTAGACACAGTGAATTATTAAGTGGTGTAATTCCCAGAAGCTATTGAAATATTTAGAGGGACGCCATCCTAAGGCCAGCAGCTCAGCTGAGTTTTGCTAGCATTTAACTGTGTTCTATATTCATAATTCTGGTAAGACTTAAATTATTTCTTTGTACATTTTAATATTTGTTTAAGGTTTCGAGTGATTTGATACTGCAATAGCATAATCTGTCCCTTACAACAAGTAAGGATTCGCTCTAGACCCCCCGCCCCAGTTCAGGGTCTAGAGACAAATAAAATACATAAACTCCAGCAAGGATTATGAGGACAGATCAAGTGTTGAGATCAGTGAAACATATCACCTATCCTATTCTATGGCAGGAAGCTAATGAACATATTTCAGAATACGTAGTCTGGGAGAACTTAGCCTATGTGAAACCAACTTGGTAAGATGTGTTGTTTGGTCAGAAAGATCTGACCCGTCTATGTGGTGTTGTTGTTGTGTAGTGTTGTGTCCAGAAATGGTTAGAGGATGGAATTCTGACACATGACTAATACTTTGATTGCAGAACTGTGAGTTTCAGTTGGCACCAATGCGGTGTCAAATGAGTTGTTGAATATTACCAGAGTGGACCCGTGCAGTAACATTTTGTCAGAGCAGCCTATTATAGCCCCCAAGCACGGAGAGGTGGGGCCACCAGACTTCTGATATTGCCCCCAAGCACGGAGAGGTGGGGCCACCAGACTTCTGATATTGCCCCCCAAGCACGGAGAGGTGGGGCCACCAGATCTCAGCACCAGAGCTACACATTCAAGCTACGTGAGCGTCTGGTCTGCTGAGAATTCACCAACTCAACTTATTTGCTAACACACCCATAAAATTTCCATCAAATAACTGGACAATGTGTAGTCGCCATAGACAGGGAGTGATGAGGCCACCCCAACAGCACATCCATTAAGTGTTCTCCCAAAATAGATTACAACTATAAACAGTAGTAATATTAACTAGTCTAGTAACATACATATGTACACACCTTGCATTTATTATGTAATATTCATGCATTTCTTTCATAATTGCAAAACCTTTCATATGTTCTGGCCAAATTAAAACCTTGGTTCAGAACAAATAAATTTAAAGAAAATTACTATCCAAATTTTACACACTTGAGTTAGTTCAGTGTATTATAACATTTATTAATATTATTAGACTTAGTAAATATCTGTGTGTGTGTATGTAAACTACCACAACACATTACATATCATTACCCTAGACATTTAACGTAGCCACATTCATTAGTAAAAAAAAGATAGGTGTGAGGTCGTAGTGGTAGCAAGAAGGGCCTTCTGACAATTCACAGCTACATTTTATCTCAGGAGCCTTCACAGCTGACCTCATGCATCACACTTAGTAATATCACCATCATACAATACCATCAAATCCACTACATATATTGGGGTCTCTTTGTCCCGGGATAATTAGCCCATTAAGTATATTAGGATCTCCTGGGGGGAGAATTAGATTAGGGGAACACATTATAAAAATTAAAAGTGTCCCTTAAAATTAAAAGTGTCCCTGAAAATAAAAGTTGGTGAATCTTCACAGCCAGTGGTAGTTAATTAATTAATTAGAATTATTTTAGACTAGAGTAATTAGAAGTACTTTAGTGGTTGGAAATTTTATCTTGCACATTGCTAGATTTGTTTAAAAAGTATGGCGGAGCTGGCCAAATTCAGATCAGCTGCTGTGCTGACGGCAAAGGAGATGGGAATGGATGGTCAGATTTTAATTCAATATGTAACGGCTGAATGTGATAAGTATATTGAACGGGAAGAAAGAAGATTAGAAAAAGAGGCTGAAAGAAAATTAGAGTCTGAAAGGTTGGCTGAAGAGAAGAGGTTACAAATTGAGGCTGAGACTAAGAGGTTACAAATTGAGGCTGACAAAGAGGCTAAAGCATTGGAGGCAGAAGATAAAAGGTTGACTGCCGAAAGGGAGGCAAAAGATAGAAGGTTGCGAAAGGGAGGCCCCCTTAGAAGGTTGCAAAGGGAGCACGAATTACGACTAAGGGAGCTGGAGCTACAAGGCCAGGCTCCTGAAAATGGTGCCAGCCCTTTGCCTCAGATGCTACGCCCAGTCTGGGAGCCTCAAACTCAGCTATGGGGTTTCATTTAGACCATTTTGTTGAAAAAGACGATGACATAGAGGGGTACCTAGGACGTTTTGGGTTATTAGCTACTACATATGGGTTAGAGAGAGAGAGGTGGAGTTTAAAGCTATCACAGGGACTGAGAGGTACTTCTTACGAAGTCTTCGCAAAAATGAACAGAGAAGACCAGGAGAATTATGACATGTTAAAGCAGGCTTTGTTATTGAGGTACGAAAAAAAATGGGGAATTTTATCGTAAGAAATTTAGAAATGCCAAACTGTTGTCTGGGGAGACATACCACCAATTCTCTGCCAGACTGGAAACCTATTTGGAGAAATGGACTGCTCTGGGGAAGACCCAAGATCTTAAAGAAATGATCATGATTGAGCAATTGAGAGAGTCCATGGCTCCAGACATGAGAAATTTCTCATGGAACAAGGTGCAGAGAAATTGGGAGAGGTTTTAAATGTCGCTGAGAGGTATCAGGCAGCCCAGGCAGAGGTAAGTGGTGCTAAAAAGAAGCACATAGACAATTTTAAAGCTCCACAGCAATTTAATAAATTTGATAATAGAGAGCAGGGAAATAAAGGTAGGACAAACTTTGAACGGCCAAGAAATGACTACCGAGACAGAAACTCACAGTTCAATGACCAAAAATGCAATGAAAGAAAACCGTTTAACCAAAGAAAAAGATGGTGTAAATGGTGCAAGAAAGATAACCATAACACCGAATTTTGTAGAAGGAAACCTTCAAACATTGCTGCAATGAAGTCGGGGACTCAAAGATTAAAGGTTAATCCTAAGGAACAGCAGGAACCTTATCACCCCCCAGTTTGTGAGGATGTTATTTGTAATGGGGTCACCATAAGGTGCCTTTATGATACAGGTTTGGATTATGATTCAGTTGTGAAGTCTAGCCTAGTGGACCCAAGTCAGTATACCACAGAAACAGTGGAAATACAAGGGGCAACTAAGGACATACCACTCATGACACTTCCCATCGCAAGGATAACGGTGAAAACTCGCTATGTGGAAGGAGAAATCAGAGCAGCAGTGATAGATGAACCAATCTACCCTCTGATATTGGGGTGTAGATACGTCTTCTTGGGGAATCCCGAGAGACCTGTGATCATGGCGACAGTGCAGACCAGGTCACAGAGTTCAACAGGTTCTGGAGGAACATACAGATGTATTAACAGCTAAACCAGGCCATACAAATTTGCTACAGTATGACATGAAACTGGTAGACTCAAACCCAATCTGTATGAGAGCCTATTCTATTCCGTTCGCGAAGGAGAAGGCATTGAAGGAAGAAATAGATTATTTGTTGAAGGAGGGGATTATTTCACACAGTGAATCATCTTTTAGCTCTAGTGTCGTATTGTTGAGAAAACCGTCTGGGGAACACAGACTGTGCATAGATTACAGGAAACTGAATGCTGTCACAGAAGGACAAGTGGATCCATTACCAGACACAAAACAGTTATTTGCCAGACTGAACAAGGCAAAATACTTTTCAACGGTGGATCTTAGTAAAGGCTATTACCAGATCCCAGTGAAGCCTGAAGTGAGACCTTATTTGGCTTTTAGCACTTCGGATGGGCATTATGAATTCAACATGCTACCATTCGGACTGAAAAATGCTCCGAGTGTATTTTCAAGGATGATGCGCAAATTGTTGGATCCCCTGAATAACCCATGTATCACGAATTTCATGGATGATATTCTCGTCGCCACAGAGACATTTGAAGAACACAATGAAGCTCTAGAAATGTTATTTAATAGGCTTAGGGAGGCGAACTTGACTGCTAGGCCAACAAAATGTTGCATTGGATGCAAAGAGTTGGAATTCTTGGGACACACTGTATATCAGGGTAGCATGACCCCTGATCCCAAGAACTTGGAAAAACTGCAGAGAGCACCTAGACCACAAACAAAAAAGGATGTGCGATCATTCGTGTCGTTATGCGGATTTTATCAAAAATATATCAAAGATTTTAACTCTATTTGTGCTCCTCTGACTGATCTGACTCGCAAGGGACTTCCAGATAAAATTAATTGGACTGCGCAAAGTGAATTAGCGTTCCAAGACTTAAAGGAAAAACTCACTAGCAAGCCTATTCTCAAACTACCTGATTTGACACAGGACTTTGTCTTAAGAACCGATGCAAGTAATGTAGGACTCGGAGCGGCTTTGTTGCAAAGATCATCTTCACCTGATGGGGAACTGAAACCAGTCGCTTATGCAAGCCGCAAATTGAATAAGGCGGAACAAGGATACTCCACAAGCGAAAAAGAATGTTTAGCGTTAATCTGGGCAATAAAGAAGTTTCAAATCTATCTGTATGGTAGGACTTTTGTGGTGGAGACGGACCATCAGCCTCTCGTATTCTTATCTCAGGCTAAGCATGAAAACGCAAGATTGCTGAGGTGGTCTTTATTGCTTCAACCTTATCAGTTTAGTATCCAATATATCCCAGGCAAATTGAATGTCGGTGCAGATTTCCTCAGTCGGCACCCCTGTGATCAAAATTAGAGTAATGGCAGGCGTAAGGAGAGATTTTGTCTATGTGTATCACTGGTTTTAGAACTTGCCGTAGGCATGTTTTCAAGTGGGGAGATGTGTCACAAAATTAACCGTGATACAACGTTAAAATATCTCCAATGATACAACGTAGGGATAAAAAACTAATGCGTAAGCTGCTAGAATACATGATCGCCCACGCCGCGGGTCATCACCCGCCATGGAAATTAAATTGTTAGACTTGAAGGCAAAACGGAACGGGATGAGAACGGAGATCAAAAGGAAAAATCTGACTGAACGCGTGCTTGAAACTAGCAAGCCTAAAAGACGCAAGTGGTGGGGGAAAGGAGGAAAAAGTCACATTCCCCAAGTTGACATAAAGTAAAGAAATCGACAAAAGGGACCTTGGATATTATACGCCACAGTCATTTCTTGGACGCTTTTGCGATAACTTAGTCCGTTTATTTGAATGCAGTGATGAACGCATTCCAGAAGATTCTAGAAAATATTTGAAAAGTAACTTTTCTTAATAATAATGTTAGGAATATAAAACCTAGCTGGCCGGATGGCCCATCTTGAGCAGTGAAATAATATGCTTTCATTTATACAGACGGACAGATAATAAGAAAGATATTGACAAAAGACTGTGTTGTTCATATCAGCGAGCGTCTGCATTGAAATAAAACATGTCACTAATTTTCAAAAAAATGTGGCCTTGAAGACGCAAGTGCTAAAATCTAGTTGGAATGAAGAGACGGGGTGGGATGGTGAATTGTGGCTAAAAATAACTTTAAGGGCAAAATTGTGTAGGGGAAGGCAGAGTTGGTTCAAAAAACAAGTGTGTTTTTTTTTGTGAAACGCAAGTAGAGACGGACGGACCAACAGACAATAAGGCATACTTGACTGAGGTATGACTGAAATGACTTTTTGGTAGGATATTTGAATTTGAAAAAGAAAAGGCAGTGATTGGCCATAGATGAATATATTATCGGCGCTCAGACGCGCATTTTGTGCCATTCATTATAAGTTGTCCTAGTAGACACAGTGAATTATTAAGTGGTGTAATTCCCAGAAGCTATTGAAATATTTAGAGGGACGCCATCCTAAGGCCAGCAGCTCAGCTGAGTTTTGCTAGCATTTAACTGTGTTCTATATTCATAATTCTGGTAAGACTGAAATTATTTCTTTGTACATTTTAATATTTGTTTAAGGTTTCGAGTGATTTGATACTGCAATAGCATAATCTGTCCCTTACAACAAGTAAGGATTCGCTCTAGACCCCCCGCCCCAGTTCAGGGTCTAGAGACAAATAAAATACATAAACTCCAGCAAGGATTATGAAGGACAGATCAAGTGTTGAGATCAGTGGAACATATCACCTATCCTATTCTATGGCAGGAAGCTAATGAACATATTTCAGAATCTGTAGTCTGGGAGAACTTAGCCTATGTGAAACCAACTTGGTAAGATGTGTTGTTTGGTCAGAAAGATCTGACCCGTCTATGTGGTGTTGTTGTTGTGTAGTGTTGTGTCCAGAAATGGTTAGAGGATGGAATTCTGACACATGACTAATACTTTGATTGCAGAACTGTGAGTTTCAGTTGGCACCAATGCGGTGTCAAATGAGTTGTTGAATATTACCAGAGTGGACCCGTGCAGTAACATTTTGTCAGAGCAGCCTATTATAGCCCCCAAGCACGGAGAGGTGGGGCCACCAGACTTCTGATATTGCCCCCAAGCACGGAGAGGTGGGGCCACCAGACTTCTGATATTGCCCCCAAGCACGGAGAGGTGGGACCACCAGATCTCAGCACCAGAGCTACACATTCAAGCTACGTGAGCGTCTGGTCTGCTGAGAATTCACCAACTCAACTTATTTGCTAACACACCCATAAAATTTCCATCAAATAACTGGACAATGTGTAGTCGCCATAGACAGGGAGTGATGAGGCCACCCCAACAGCACATCCATTAAATGTTCTCCCAAATAGATTACAACTATAAACAGTAGTAATATTAACTAGTCTAGTAACATACATATGTACACACCTTGCATTTATTATGTAATATTCATGCATTTCTTTCATAATTGCAAAACCTTTCATATGTTCTGACCAAATTAAAACCTTGGTTCAGAACAAATAAATTTAAAGAAAATTACTATCCAAATTTTACACACTTGAGTTAGTTCAGTGTATTATAAAATTTATTAATATTATTAGACTTAGTAAATATCTGTGTGTGTGTATGTGAACTACCACAACACATTACATATCATTACCCTAGACATTTAACGTAGCCACATTCATTAGTAAAAAAAGATAGGTGTGAGGTCGTAGTGGTAGCAAGAAGGGCATTCTGACAATTCACAGCTACATTTTATCTCAGGAGCCTTCACAGCTGACCTCATGCATCACACTTAGTAATATAACCATCATACAATACCATCAATCCACTACAGGAAGCCGCAATGCTCTGGCTGGGAATCCAAGAGGCGAGTAGAGAACTACTACTGCATTTGGTGATTCCAGATTTAGCGTTGGCTCCGTTGCTCTGCGTGAGCTTAACTTGGCGTTGACAAAAGGGGTTTTGATTCATGAACGGGGTGTGACACTCGTGGGGCTAGATATCCTCAGAATCCCTCTAGACGAAGAGACGGTGACATTCTTCGTCTAACTGGAAACTAGACTAGCAATTCGGTATCCCCTGAAACTGAGACCCAAAAAGAGACACCCTTTTACTTCAAGCAAATAATAAATCACACTAACTTTATACAGAAAGTATCGCTCCACTATGGGATTAAATTTATTGTAGTTATGGCTATGATAGTTTAGGGCTGTCTTTAACCATGTCTCCTGTTCCTTAAAAATATCAATTATCAACACGCGCCCGCATAGTCTTAATATCTTTTGTACACCCATGTAACTGTCATTAAATGTTCTGACAGCAAAAATCTACTCGTCTTCTCCCAATCTCAACATACAGGAAACCTAACCTGTAGTTACAGTTAAATGAATATGCTTATTCATCTTACAACATTAAATGAATTTACATAAACAGATTACAGCATTTGACATTACACAAATAAATCGTATGTCCCCTTTGGAAAATATATTAGCATTCCACAAAATGAGTACAAAGAAAATGCAATGTTCTTGCTATAATAATACAGATGTGGCTAGATCATACGATATAATTATATCTATGCCTGGTGACTGCTTTCAGTGAAAGTTATAGACTAGTGCCTAGCCACACAAGTAAGCGTAAAATGATCCTCCCTTGCCACTAGAAATATCTATCAAAAAGGCATAAGTGACTATCTCCTATAATCTAGAGTTATTACCTGCATCTCACTATTCAGTTTTAAAGTGAACAATCCACACCTGACATTATCTTACAGAAATGACAGTTAATTTTGCTGACTCTTAACCCAATGGTAAGCATTCGTGGACTGATTCTACGCCTAATATCTGTTATTGTAAGTTTAACATTTAATCCATGATAAACCGTAACAGTTTAAGCACCACTTAATTAAGGCCGTAGACAGTGTAATCTTATCACTGAACTAAATTACTAGGAGAAGTCCTCAGAAATAAGATCACTTTCCTAACAGATATATATAAAAGCTAACATGAATCTAATATAATAATTATAAGATATGTCAACTCACCCCGAAAATGACTAGAACGTAGGCAAACACATTCTAGTATTGTGTTAAAGTTTGCCTTAACTCATGATGGTCATCTACGGGCCAGGAATATGTCACGAATGTCTTTGTCTATTAAAACCAGTCTACTCTTATAGATCACAAGGGACGCTCCCCCCGGACACCTGGCCTGCATATTTCTACAGAAGTTCGGCGAAAGACGTAATCTAGAGTAAGACAAAAGAAATCGTGCGAAAGTTCCCCAGGTAGAGAAATGCATAACATTATGCTCTATCTTGTCTAAGGGGCGAAAACCCAAAGACTGACCGCGGGTTTGTCTCCCCCTGTTCCCAGGATGCATAATATTATGATCCGAAGCAGCGTTCTGGAAGCCAAACACAGGGACCCTTTCGCTCGTGATCAAAGGCTTTAAACGTAAGAGATATTCCCCTGGTCAGACCAGGTGCGGCTTAGATAATATTATCGTTCGCTGACCGCTACAGGCCGGAACGTAACCAAACCTCGGGTGGGGTTTGAGAAGGTGAAAAAGTTTGGCCACGAAGGTAGAAAATGAAAGAAAAAGAAAATACAAAATGACGAGGTAAACCAGGACATTTAAAAAGTAATCAAATTAAGGACAAGATGGTAAAATAGATTATCGGTCACGTGACAGTTTGTGATAAACTAATTTCATATGCCAATCTATAATAACACATAAACAGTTACGATTCGTCATAGCTTCCTGATGATTTACTGCTATCATGGTTCATTATCAGAACATCATTCCTCGTATCAAAATCACGTGAACAACCAATCACACATTTAGGACACGCCTTCGAACCGTCTTGTCGCACAAATGTTGTGATTTACTGTAAGAATTAATGTTACGGGCAGATTTAGGCAAATGTTCCAAGAAGATCAAAGAAAATCGCCGTTTTGCAAATTTCGCGACAGCTGTGGATGTAATGATCGCAAAATCTTAACTGCATGGAAAATCTAAGACTGCATGCAAAAATTCATGTCCATACAACAAACAGTTTTGGAGAAAATTGACGCTTTCTGTGGGCACGAATTTCCGAACGAACTATAATGTTTTTAAAGAGTGCTTGCAGCCCTTTCTTCGAGCCCTTCATGTTAGATGCATTATCGTAGGACTGAGCACGGATATTTTCAAGTGAAAGCTTATGTTCACCCAGGACTTCTTGTATTTTGTTGAACAAAGTCGTTGATGAATGGTTTTCTGTCGGTAAAAATGTTAAAAATCTCTCACAGGGTTTTCCATTATAGCAGTATCCAACCACAATTACCAGCTAGTCAACATGTGTCAGGTCAGGCGTAGAGTCAACAATAATAGAGTAGTATTTGGTGTCTAGGTTGTTGATTGGATTCACAGCTTGAATAGTATTTGGTGTCTATGTTGTTGATTTGATTCACAGTTTTATCTTGCACATGTTTTCCCATAATTTATATCATTTTCTCATACACGGTTTTGGATTGGTAAGTAGCATTTACTTTTTCATTTTCACATTTCTCGAGATGTTCATGTAAAAATGGGTCGAATTCTGCAATAAGTTCAATGGCCCCCATGAAGTTTCCTTTATTTGGTGAGCCCCACTTCTCCTCATGACCTCTAAATGCCACACCTCTTTCATTTAAAAACTTTATAGCAGCAACAACTCATTTCAGTACTTCAAAATAGTACTGTATGGTTTTTGTCATCTGATCTTCAAGTTGCTGATCCACAGTATTTTTATTTGACTTTCTTGTTATCCAACACAACATCGCCCTTTTATGTTCCATGCTGTTTTCATGATTCTCCAGAGTTCTGAGTACATTCGTCCAGTCAGAAAACCCACCTGTTGTAAGTGATGTTTGGCATTTAGAAAAGAGTTTGCAAACAAAACAGTATATACAGCCTTTGCTCTTTGAGTAAACTAACCATGATCTCATCACAGTCTGGCCATTTTTTTTTCTTCAAAATATTTGTTTGAGAAACTTCTGTTTTGCTCCTTCTAAACCCTGCTTGATTCGGTATATACATCATCTGGTTTTTTATTTTGAAAAAATCCTATGTCTTGCATTAAACAATTCTCTATGAAATCATTATCAACTGTTATGGGCCAATTTTCGAGGTCACTGTATTCTTTGAAATCACTGAATTTGCTTCCTGTTTTACGTTTCTGCTCAGTCTCTGCTTGTTCCGCGGTACATTCATGTTGACCACTGTGATCGTCATCTGTATTAAAAGCGTCAACAGTGGGTTGAATATTGCTAGAAAGAGCTCCCACAGTTTGTTCACTATCAGTGGCTTCAACGGTGTTTGCTTGGCTTGTTTCAACTGTAGGTGTTGATAAACTTGACATTGCCAAATAGTTTGTTAGTTTTTGACATTTAGAGATTTCGTCAGATCGCTTTTCCTTGAGTTTGCGTTTTTGGTATCCACTTAAGTACTTTCGTGAACTCATTGTTTTTCCACTAGGGTCTTGACCTCTGTTAAAAAGGGGAAAACACTACGTTAGCCACAGCAGAACAGCCAACTCACCGCGACACTCCACCTTTACAACATCTGTGCTACTGACTCTCAAACTTTGGGATTGTTGAAATATATACAACAACAAATTAATCAATTTGAGTCGTGCGACTATTGTCGCATGTTTTGAAAAGACAAAATTGTAGATCTACTTTCTGAGAAAGCTTTTTTTCGTTTGCGGCTAGCATACATGATACTTTAATAATATTTTAATTTTTATTTTAACTATTATTTTGTATTGAATTACACTATATTATTAATATAATAATTTTTTTTTTAAATACCCCTTCTTATACAGTAGACCCAGCATTTTTAAGCATTGTGGACTAAAGTCGCTTTTGGGGCCCCTCCGGGATTAGGGGCCCTGAAGCTTAAGCTTCATTAGTTTCATAGTAAATCCGCCACTGGGGAAATACAAGCAAACAAGTTGCCTCATAAAAGACAAGAATGGAAAACTGCTCAGCAATATACAAGAGCTAAGCAAATTTCCATTCTAATCTTTTATGAGGCCATTTGCTTGCTTATATTTCCCTGTTAGCTTCTTTGTGTTGTTGTACAGGTCCCTCATATTTCCTTTGGCTGCAGCTTCCTCTGTTTCCTATGTCAAATCATCAATATATTTCATCTTGTCTCTTTTGATGTTTCTTCTTACTTCTTTGTTTGCTTCTATGTACCCTTCATGAGCCTTGGCTTTGGAGCTTCTGGTTTTGCTTCTGTTTAAATCTGCTTCCTTGTTTTTCCTGTCTTCTTTCTTGTTTCATCTTCCAGCTGTTGGAGTACTTGGTATTTGTTGGATACTGTGATTGAAAATGTTTCTCTTATTTCCTGATTTCTTAGATATCCCACATTATACTGCTGTCTATAGCTATATGCTGTTGTAAATTTCTTGAGTTTTAATTTTGTTTTAGCCAACAGAAGATGGTGGTCTGAGACAACATTTGCTCCTCTACATACTTTCACATCATGCAATGATGACCTAAACCTCTTACTTATGCATATGTGATCAATCTTGATTCTCATTTCTGTGGTCTCGTGATATCCATGTTGCTTTATGAATTCTTTTATGTGGAAATATGCTTCCTCCTATAGCTAGTTGATTTGAAGCACAGAAGTTTGCTAATAGTTCCCCATTCTCGTTCATCATACCTATTCCATGCTTTCACATGATTTCTTCAAAGCCAGTGTTGTCTGTTCCTTTTTTCGCATTTAGGTCCCCCATCAAAATTGTGATGTCCTGTATTTTCTTATTGTCCAATACATTTTGTAGTCTGGTGTAAAAGTCTTCTTTCACAGATTCTTCTTTTTCTTTCGTTGGTGCATAACATTGGATGATGTTACATTTACTTTTATTTTGGCTGATTTAAACCTTGCTGTTATAATTCGGGGTCCCATTGCTTCCCATTCTATAAGTGCCTTCTGTGCTTCCTTGGACAGCATTAGAGCCACCCCTTCACTGTGGTGGGCTCTTTCCTCCTCATGTCCTGAGGACAACACCATTTCTCATGTGATCAATCTCCTCTTCTCTATGCCTTTCCACCGTGACACGAATATCAATCCTGTAATTTGTCATTTCTGCTGCTACCTGTGCAGTTTTCCCTTGTTCACACAGAGTGCGAACATTCCAGGTGCCAATCCTGGAGATTTTCCTAGACGAAAAAAGGTTAGTTGGCAACCCAACTCCTTTCGGCTTTCTCTAGGTTGCTTCATGCGCCTTCTTTCCAGAGGACCTTCTTCTGTCTTGGGCGACTGAGTTGATTTATATTCTTTACTTGACATGTCCGTGTTTGTTGAGGTTTTTGTGGTAAAAAGTTTTTTTACGGGATGGGGTAACCAGCCCCATGCCAACCCTCCTTAGTCGCTTTTTACGACATGCGTGGTAGGGTAGGTGTTACTATTCTTTGCTCCCCTTTCGGGCCCCGGTAACACACGGGTAAATATAGTTATACTGAAATGTTTTTAAAAAATATATATATAGAGCTATATATTTCTTTAAATGTAAAAATATGTGATAATTCCGCAAATAGAAATCTGGGTGAAAATGAAATTCAAATGTTTAGGTTATGTACACGGAGCCAATAGATTCCATTCACAAACCCACAAGAGGCCCGTGGACCACAGGCTAAGATACCCTGCATTAAGTAAGATAACGGTAAAGACGTTTTACACCTCTACCCATGACGTTAGCTAAACACTGCCAATTACGCTACATGTTCTCTTGCACAGCTGGAGTCTACCACATTTATCTCCTTAGTGACCCGTGCAAACTACACAGGGCAATGTCATTTGATGCTACACACAAACACAGACAAACAAACTATGCTGTTGGTCTGGCAATCGTCGCTTGAATAAATACAAGGACAACCATATCTGGCGATCAGATTTCCTCTCCTTAAGTGACTTCAGTTGAATCAAAATCTCAAGACTAATGGAAAGTCAACGTCTTATGATTGATTTTTCTTCTTTGACAAGGTTTTGGTCTTTTTCATCTCACTATGCCCATTGTCCAGCGTCCGATGGACAGAGCGGTTAAAGCGCTGGTCTCTCGCGGCAAAGGTGCCGTGTTAAATTCACGATATCGACACCGTCCAATCTATCGAGATGTAAATGGAGCACCAGACTTTGCTTTTGGGTTAGGGAAGAAAAAAGCAGTGAGAAATGGAACTGGTCACCCCATCTGTCGATGCTGGACCTAGTATTCTTTAATTTAATGAGGATGCCAGCTCCCCTCTTTTTCAATTACATTTTTTTTTGCCGATCCATCAAGTACATGCACGTGCCCAGAGCTTTGGTGGATTTATTTGGTCAAGATACTTGGTTGCTATACGCTTTCTTTGAGTTTCTGTCTGAATTCCTTGACTTTCAATGACTGGAATATCATATTTTAGACCAGGGAATCACCTTCTTTTCCAAAGTGGGATAATTATGCTTGGTGGTATTTTCTTTGCGACTGAGTTTGCTGCATGGTATCTTTGTTTATTTTTTTCCTTTGCCTGGGCAACACAATTAGTTCTCTTGAGCCTGCCTCTTCCTAGCCTGTTTATTCGCTTGCACATGGGGTGTCCTTAGAGTCCCTTAAATTTTTCAGTTTGTTGTAAGATTCTGTTGTCTCTTCTGTTCTCCATTGACTTTAGCCAAGAGATGTCAGGAAACTTGAGCTGACTACTGCGTTTTAGAGTCATGAATGTAGTCAGAGGGCGACCGAAGACGTCTCTAACATTTCACTGCCCTAGTGCAGTATCTAATATGGGACTACCTTTACCTTTATGTCCAGTTTGCCCTATTAGTTCCTGAGGGTATATCAGAAAAGAAAGACAAGAATATGGCTAATGCTGCATCAGACATGTCGTAAGAGGCAACTAATATGAGATTGCGCACGCGGCTGGCAACTTCATCATTGTCACGGGTTGCCTCCCATGCTTTGCAGTAGTGGTCCAACACTGGCCAAAACTCAAGAGTATCTACTATGGCCCTTCAAATGCGTCTACCTTCGCACAAGATTACTCTTGGCAGAGTGTTAGATAGGATAATGATGCTTCTATCTCAAGGGAGTATTTACAAGATATTCAGAAAAGCGAGAACAATGCTGCATTGGCTGAGCACGTTAACTCTATGATCTGCCGACAACTTTTGTGAAAGATTAAGCAATTATTATGTTAGCTCATCAAGCCCCCACTCTGATTTACTCAGTGGAATGTTTATTATTATGGTATAGCTCTGTTTAGAATGTATTTAGTAAATTGACTGAGACAAACATGCCGTACATTTAAAATGATTAAATCGAAGTTAAATTTGTATAACTACAAATAACAAATTTAAAAATTATTTAGTTTTAACAAGGGTTTAAAAAGATGATAATGTTTTTTCAGAAAGGTATCATCACTTTTGTGATGAGATAAAAGTTTATAAAGGAGTTCACGTGGCAGCTTATAGGTTTCACTTATCTGCCACTGGTAGGTTCTGCTCCCGCTGATGGGTTGGTTCTCGGTAGACTGATCACTGATAACTCTCGTCGCTGGTCAGGGATGTAGGGCGTAGCACGTTCCCAGAAGTGGCAGGGAGTGTCTACATAGTTGGTCCCTCGTCTTAAAGCTCAGGCCACTGTTCCCTTCTTGTTTTAGAGATAGTACACTCAACTGGTGCCACCACCAACAAGCCAATCCTGGCTCCCAGACTTTTTGCTCAGATGAATGAAGTTAAGGCACTTGATTAGGCCTCTTACACGTGTTCTTGGGGTCGTTACTTTAATAAGATGATTCCCTCTATTACTCCGTGTGTGCTCAGTTTCCCCAGTCCCGGTTTCCTTGTTAAAATTAATGAGATTTACTGGGATGTTTTGTAATTCCGTCAAGATTCTCCAAGAAAAGGTCCGGCCTTATAAAATGGAATTCAGAATTCTAACTTCTGGCAAGGTCTGGTTGTGTCGTCGTTGGCAAGCGATTTCTCACAGTGAATTAAAACTACGAAAAGGTCCGGTTATACTGCCTGTCCTACCCCGCATCTGTTTGTTATGAAGCTACTCAGGGCTCCAATCATTTCAAACATGCTTGTTGGGTGGGGTAATTTCAAAATATTCAGACATGGAATAATTTTGCGCGTGATGCAAAGGTCACGTCTTCAATATATGGCAATAAACCATGCGATGCCTGGTGTACAAACTCACAAACACATCTGTAAACTCATACGACAATGTGTTTCAGATGTAACAACATATTACTTTCGTCTAAAGTAATATCTTCGAGAAAGCCGGACAGGAAACGATTATATCATTCGTGTCTGACCAAAATGTGTTGCACAGACGAGTAATCGTGTTATCTGTCACTTGAGCACACAACTCTACTCGAAAACTAAGCAGAACAATATGGGTTTTACCTGCGATCATCTCAGCAAAGCTGTGCCGCACCTAGCAAATGTGATGTATTATCACCAACAAGGAGTGTCAAATGTTTTGACAATATCTAATATTTGCTACATAACAGAGAAAGAAAAACTGAGCATGGAAAGCACGCAATTAGTCAGTACAACAATTTAAAATGAGTACTGCCGGAGTGAAAGAGAGATCGAGAAGGGGTCGCCCCAAATCCATCTTGTCACAATCATGTAAAACAAATTCATACAGGCAACATCTAGGTAAAAGCATATGAATGCGTTGTGCAGGCTTTCTGCAAGGGAAAGTTACAGTTGTAGCCCCATGCTTTCTAAGGAACTAAAAGGAAACTGGTAATGATGCTCATTTGGCAATGGTAGTTCTTGAGAGTGTATGAGAAGACCAAGAATTTATATAATCACTGCTCTCTCAGGCGTTTTGTCGGACGCGTCTAATATAAGGTTCTTATGTGGCAGACACTCATGTCTTGCCTTGTCTTTGGTCCATCATCATTGAGCGTTTGCTCTTGATTTTGATGCCATAATGTGGAACTGTGCGGTTCTGATTAGTTGTTCAGGTCCGCTATATAGGATATTTTCAATGGTGGGGTTCTTTGGTGGGAGGAGTTGTCTCATCTCTTGCAGTGCTAGGCAAAGCAACAGGTGATGTTCCAGTGTTCTTATTATTGTTGGCAGTGTTTACTGTTTGAACTGCTTGTTTGTGTCAATTCTATTTCTATGAGAGTAATCTAAACATTTTTGTGTGATGCTTACGTCCAAGATGATTTATAGCATCTTTCTTAGCTGGTGTTGGTAGATGCTTAAAGAGCCGTCTTCCTTTTTTAATTATTGCCCACGTGTTTAACCAGTTCTCTTTACAGTTGTTTTTAATTATGTGATTTGCTGTAGTGATGTTGACTGGCTGGTCAGTTTGTGGTATTATGGCTCCTCTTTCCGCTAGTTTATCTGCCTCTTCCTTTAAGGGAATGTCTATATATCCATATATCCACTGCATGAAGATGTGAGACACTATTATCATGTAACACAAAATGCTGATGAAACTACCACTGCAAGTGTACAAGAATGCTTTGTTGCAGCGTTAATTGATTGCTACATAAGGTGTAACAAGAGGAACAGGTGAATGAATGCCAGTTAACTACGTAACATATTACAAGAACACGAAAGTGCCCATATATATACATATATATATATATATGTATATATATATATATATATATATATATATATATATATATATATATATATATATAATAGTGTGAAGGTATTGCCTCCCCTGCTTTGCAGTAGTGGTCCAACAGTGGCCACAACTCAAGAGTATCTAATATGGGCTTCAAAAGGTGTCTACCTTCTAACAAGATTACTCTTGGCAGATTTGTAAATAGAAGGGTAATGATGTTTCTATCTTAATGGAGTTTTCACAAGATATTCAGATAAGCGAAAACAATGCTGCATTGGCTGAGCACGTTAATTATAGAATCTGCCGACAAATTTTGTGAAGAATTAAGCAATGATTAATCCTAGCTCGTTCAAACCCCCACCTCTGATTTACTTAGTGGAATTCTTATTATTCTGGTATAGCTCTGTTTAGAGTGTGTTTAGTAAATTGACTGAGACAAACATACAGTACATTTAAAAGAATTAAATAGAAGTTACATTTGTAAAATTACAAATAATAAAATTTAATAATCACTTAAGTTTTAACAGTTTGAAAATAATTGAAAAGTTAAAAGAAAGGGATCATCAGTGATTGATAGTAGATCCTTTGAAAAAAGTTCACTTTGGCAGCTTATATATACTGCACTTAGCTGCCAGTGGTTTTTTCTGCTATCGCGGGGTTGGTTCATTTTACACTGCTCACGCTCGTCGCTGGTCAAGGTTGTAGGGTGCAGCTCGTTCCCAGGAGTGTCAGGGAGAGTCTACAAAGTTGGTCCCTCGTCTTAAAGCTCAGGCCACTGTTCCCTTCTTGTTCCAGAAATAGTACCCTTCAACTGGTACCACCACCAACCATGGTAAAAGAATAGAAACGAAGGGAAACGAAACGCTCTCCTGAGTATTTCGTTTCCCGACACATACTTATGTTTCTTCTTTCTTATTCCACCATCAAATTTAACTCAGAAATTGCCCTCAATAAGAATTAAATTTAATCCCTCGGGATAAAACTTTCTTTACATTTAAATTGATAGCTTTTATTGTTACTTTACATTTAAATGAAAAGGTTAACAATACAGATAGAATATGTTTACATTTACATTTCCACTGATTGAAAAGTGTTCACAGTATAAATTTAATATGTTTTCATTTATGTTTACACTGATTTCTTCTTCCTTTTCGTTCGTTCTGAAAAGGACGTTGTGTCTGTTTACGCCGGAGCTGCGATATCTGCGCCTTTCGGCCAACACATCCGACTTCAGCACGGCATTTTTTGGGGCCGGGTTTGCCTTCCCCCTTTGATCCCTACTCTTTCAGCCAGACTGCTGTGATGCAGCCGGTTTTCAGGACCACCACGTGGTGGTGGAGTAGGGTTATGGTCAGCTCTGGTTCGCTGACCCTGACGCAAGCAGTCAGCTATAGGTCGCTGACTGCATTCCACTTTTGACGCGTCTTCTTACACTGATTTGAAAAGTTTGAAACTTCCATTAATTTTAAAGTGAATATGTTAACATCGACATTTACATTGGTTTGAAACTGTAAGTGTTATAATTAAAATGTACATAATTTCTTTCATCTTTCCCTCCCTGCTCCATTTGGAACTTGGGACTTACTTATGCGTTTAGTTTTCCTCAAGAAACTAGCAATAAAAGAAGTCGCCAGCCCGTGCAGTGGTGGTTCCTGAAATCGTCATTCTATACGCTGAGATTGCCAGCCTCAAATGACTGGGACATCCACTAGCGATTTTCACATATTAATATTCACATGGTAATATATACATATTAGTTCACATGTTAGTAATGAAAATATAGAATGTAAAATGACAACTTACACCAATCCTGGCTCACAGACATTTTGCTCAGATGAGTGAAGTTAAGGCACTAGCCGATGCCTTTATACACGTGTACTTGGGGTCGTTCATTTTAATTTTAATTCCCTCTCTGACGCCGTGTTGTTCAGTTTCCTCAGATATTACAGTTTTCTTTATTTAAAAGGCTAGAAATTTCCTGGGATGATTTTTGTAAGTCCTGATAAACACTCCAATAAAAGGTTCGGTCTGATAGAATGGAATTCTGAATTCTAACTTCTGGCAAGTCTGGCTGTGTCTTGGCAAGCGTGAATCTCACAGTGTCTTAATACTGAAACGTGTCAGGTTATATTCACTCTCCTCCCCGCATCTGTTTGTGACGAAGCTAAGAAAGCGCCAATCGTTTCAAACACAAAGGTTGGGGGGTGGCGATTTCAAAATATTCCTGACATGGAAAAATTTTGAACATAATGTAGAGGTCAAGTTTTCCGTATATGGCATGAAAATATCCGATCCCTGGCATGCGGACTCACCAACACATCTGTAAACTCATACGACAATGTGTTTCATATGTAACAAATTATTACTATCTAAAGTAATCTTGTCAGTCCTGTCTGTCCATAAGATGTCTTCCCGTATCCCCAGCTTGGAGGCGAGCGCAGTCTGGCCTTATAAGCAGTTGAACAAATACGCTGAGCGATGCTAGTGTTTAATCTGTAGCCCAATGTCGACTGCACTCGCGATTAACCAACATGGGTGTCGTTAATGTTATCTCTGCCGCTCCTTTCAAAGCTTTAGGGTAGGGATAGTTAACAAACAGGCGTGATGACCTATCTCTGACAGGAGTGAAAGAATGTAGATACAAAATATCTGCTCAAGTGCGGAGAAAGAAAGGGGTGCGACTCGGAACAAATCGCAATAAAATCAGTACAAAAATGTAACTAATTACTGCTGTAGTGAAAGAGAGATCGAAAAGAGGTATCCCCAAATTCCATCTTGTGACAAATAGTAATAATAACCCCTTCAGTCATAACTGACAGGCAGAAGATATTCTTTGCATCCGGTTAATCAGTGATATAAAATATTCAATGTCCATATGGGAATAGTAAAAGGTATAATGATGTTTGCAAATATGGACTAATGATGGGAAACTACAAGCAGAGATAATATGTTAGGATTATTTAGAATTTAATTAAGTTCACCTTTGCCACATTGTTATTATTTATTGGTTTATTTATTTATTTACTATTCACAGGAAACAGTTTTCCTTCATTTTTTGTCAAACATTATGTACCATATTAACCAGAGGTATTGAAAACATAACTTGTGATGGCCTTGAAAGAAAATTAACCCATTTTTCTATTGCAACCTATCATAAATAACGCTACTTCATATCTCCATCCGCGCTTTAATCTCACCCAAGAAAAGGTCAACAGAAGCATAAATATTAAAGGTAATGAAATATAATTTTCCAAAATTTATCTTTTTAGACGTCCTATAATCGCGCCCTATTTGTCGAATAAATGTGTTAAAATAACTTAAAAATTCGTTTTATATAGTTTACAAGTATCAAGATATATATATATATATATATATATATATATATATATATATATATATATATATATATATATATATATATATATATATATATATATATATATATATATATATATATATATATATATATATATATATATATATTTTAAAGGATTTGCAACATGTTATTCCCTATTTATAGAATTCTCTTATCCGTCAAGCAATTTGTTTTTCATGGCATTTTTTTTCTTCGGGATGCAAACTACCTCGTAAATTGTGCGCCTGTTAAAACAACGCGCATTTGTTCCCATACTTGAAAATGGCAGATGTTTAATTTGTGGATACAGTTACTTGAATTTTTCCAACTTTTAATTCAGGTGAGTATCAATAAGAACTCCGCATAGGCCGGTCCCAAGCCCGGCTGAAAAAGGAGGAGGACGGCCTGCATGGAGGCCGTAAGGAGGCAACCCCTCCATCATGCAAAGGCACAACAGGCTAATCACCTGTTTGTCTTAAAAACCAGATTACGAGAAACAAAAGAGAGAAAACAGGACTGATTTTAAAGGCGACGAACTGGAACGGACTACGACTTACGGAACATGGAACACAAGAAGTATAAATGGGCAGGAAGAGGAACTGGTGGAAGAGATGAGGAAAGCCAAATTAGAAATCCTGGCTTTAACAGAAACAAAGAAAAAAGGACAAGGGGTTATGGATCTCGATGCCGACACGCTGCTCTACAGTGGTGTCCCTACTTCTGAAAGAGCTAAAGAGGGCGTGGGTTGTATTGTGGGCAAAAACCAAAGGGATAGTATCAAGGGATGGAACTTTGTCTCAGAACGCATTATGGTCCTAAAACTAAAAGAAGGTGAAACCATAGTCAACCTTGTCATTGTGTATGGGCCAAATGAAAATGAGCGAGCAGAGGTCAAGGAGGAATTCTTTGAGCTGCTTCAAAGGACAGTGGACGACTGCCTAGATGAAATTATCATGCTCGGAGATTTCAGTGCCAGAGTTGGAAATGACCATGCTAGATGGGGTGGAGTTATCGGAAGATATGGAGAAGTTACTCTTAATGACAATGGGAAGCGACTCCTTAGATTCTGCACTGAGCATAATCTGATCATTACAAACACAAAGTTCCCCCATAAGCGCATGCATGTATACACTAGGTGTGAACCAACAAAGAATGAGAAGTCAGTGATTGACTATGCCATAGTTAGGTGGAGCTCCTTCAAGTATGTCCGGGATGCTAAAGTGTGGAGGGGGCCAGAGATTGGAAGTGATCACTACTTGTTAACAATTAAAAGAACAACTGAAAGAGTTACTCGGCCTAGGAACTGCCTAACATTACGCAAGAAGCTAAGTAAACGAAAAGGGGAAACAAGCATTAAGACATACAAGCTGAGAGAGCCAGAAGTGAAGACCAGATACCAGGGGGTTATTGCTACAGCAGTGAGAAACACAGAACAACAACCTGATGACCTGGAAACACTCTGGCTGAAATTCAAGGACATCATAAAGACAGGTACAGCAGAAGCATGTGTTGAAGTTCTACTTGGGAACAAGAGAAAGAGGACACCTTGATGGACAGATGAGGTTAAAGAGAAAATAAGAGAGAAGAAAAAGGCATGGAAACAATACTTAGGAGCTAAAAACACACCAGGAAAAACAGAGAGTATATGATACTCAGAACAGAAGCAAAGAACAAGGTGCTAGCAGCAAAACAGAAGTCCTGGGAAGAATTTGGAGAAAAGCTAGAAAGCGATGCGCAAGAAAACCAGAAACTGTTCTATAAGACCCTAAAGAATATGAGGAAGGAAAAACAGCGCCCTCTTAAATTTATAAAAGACAAGCAAGGCAAATTACTTACTGCCGCAAAAGAAGAAATAAAAAAGAATATTTTTCAGAGCTCCTGGATGGCGAGCAAGGTCAAGCATCAGAAATGGTAACCACTGACACAGAAGGGGAAACCAATGGTGATGAAGATGACATAAAGATGGAAGAACTAAAGGCAGCACTGGCGAAAATCAAGATGGGCAAAGCAGCAGGACATGATGGCATAACACCAGAAATGGTTAAGTACATGGGAGCATCATGCGACGTATTACTCATAAGGGTCCTACAGGCAGCTTGGTGCAACAAGACCATACCAAAGGATTGAGAAATTGCCATAATAACACCGATTTTTAAAAAGGGTGACATCTGACAATGTGGAAACCATAGAGGCATATCCCTTCTCAGTGTCCCTGGTAAAATTGACGCTAGAATACTGGAGCAGAGACTCTGACGCTTAGCTGAGCCACAAATGGATGAGGTCCAGTGTGGCTTCCGAGCAAATCGAAGTACTCAAGACCGAATCTTCACACTCAGACAGTTGAGTGAAAAGGCTCTTGAGTATAAGAGTGAGATCCATCTTTGCTTCTTAGATCTGGAAAAGGCATTTGACAAGGTCCCCTGGAACAAACTCTGAGACTGTTTGGCAAGGAAGAATATTCCAACACCTCTGATTCATGCTATACAGAGCTTCTACAAGTCTTGCAGAAATTATTTGAGGACGACAAACCATAAGTCAGAAGAATTGAAGACCACCACTGGTGTAAGACAAGGTGATATCCTGTCACCTTATCTTTTCATACTCCTCATGGACGATGTAAACAAGGCATGTAAGGAGAGGACATGGAAGTATTCAGTGGGGTACTGGAAGATGAGACAGGTCTGTATTTCAGAGCTGGCATTTGCTGATGATGTTGTCCTGATTGCTAAATCAGAGGCACATCTTCAATCCAACCTCCACATCTGGAAGGAAGAGCTGGAGAAGAGAGGGATGATCATAAGCAGCTCGAAACAAAAACCATGGTGATATCACGAGAGGAAAGAAGAGATCAGATTAAGCTGGGAGAACAGGTCCTGGAGCAGTTCGACCACTTTAAATACCTTGGAGCTGTCATAGACCGGAAGGGATGGCTACCCGTGGAGCAGCAGCTGGGAGACTTTTTCAGCCATAAATCGAGGATTCCTCAGCAAAAGAGAGGTAAGTTGGTAAGAAGACAAAGATGGCTGTATACCGCTCCACCTATGTCCCAGTCTCTACGTATGGATACGAGTCATGGGCAATGACTTCAACCCACAAAAGCCAGATCCAAACCTCAAAAATGATGTATTTGAGGAAGGTGGTTGAAGTTACATGAAGAGACGTGGTCCGCAACCAGACGATACTTCAAGGCCTAAAAACCCAACCCCTGCAGACCCGAGCAGAACAGTCCCAACTGAGATGGTCTGGCCATGTCTGCAGAATGGGAGAAGATCGGCTACCACGGAAAGCATGGGAAACTAAGAGCCAGGTATCCAGACCTCCAGGACGACCCAAATTCCGCTGGGAGGACAACGTAAGACAATCTTTGAAGGACCGAGGACTAGAATGGAACCAAGCCAGGAGGAAGACAGCCAATAGAATAGTATAGCGCTCTCTCTCTTACAAACCTCTACACCTCACGGTAGACGAGGAACGACTAAATAAGTAAGTAATTAAGCGTATCAATAAGTATCTTACATATTTATAAACAGAGTTCGTTGCATTTCCAGTAGTTCGGGTAATTTATTCGCTCAAGTCGGTACTCCTGTAAATAATGATTCGGAGACAAAGTAACTGAAAGTTTATTTCTATTTTATTTTTAATTATATATATCGATGTGGAGATATAATCAAACTAACTGAAGATATAATCAAAATAAAGTTTACAATAAAGAAAACAATTATGATCGATCGCGCTATGGAGGTAGATCTCCAAATAATGGTAGATCTCATTGGCATGCAAACTCAGCTCAACATGAGCCTAGTGATAATTCAAATCAGGGTGACAATGATATTAATAATGTTGCAGCTTCTTGCTCTTTTGACTAATCTTGCAGCACAGTGTCCAGAGTGCACTACTTTATTTCAGAGCGACACAGTTTCTACACTGAGATGCGTCATCCTGTCTTGACCCTCCCAGCATTGACGGCGCATAATGGTACTGGGTCACTACTCATACACCAGGGTTTGGTAAACGACATACAAGTGAATGTACTAAAAAACTCAGGCTGCACGACCGTCGGAGTCAGGCAGTCACTGATACACCCGTCGTGTGCTACGGGTGACTTTGTCAAATGTGTGACGTTCGGTTGCACAGTGGAGACTTTCCCAACTGCCATCTTACACATCTCCACTCCATTTTTTACGGAGCGTATAAAAGTTTGCAAGTCTTTTATTAAGTTGCAACAAAATGACTCTTCATTAAAAAAAAGATTTTCTTTTAGTCAGACAAAATGAGGCAGATTGTAGTACAAATTTTATACACTGGTTCTTACTTAAGAATGTGGTACTTGTGCGGATGTTTCGTGAGTCTCCCTCATCCGTACGTTCCCAGGTTTTAGTACCTAAAGACATCATAGTTAATATCCTACGACATGCCCACGACTCACAGTGTGCAGGACACACGGGTACTCCCGCACTAAGTCTGGGGTACTTTCGTCGTTCTTTTGGCAAGGCGTTACGAAGGATGTGGATGTATATTGTCGCTCCTGCACGACATGTCAGGAAGTGAAGGCAAAGGATCTTCGCCATATAGCTGTGATCCAAGCAGCTGATATACCTATACGATCATTTGAAAAAATGGCAATCGACATTATCGGTCCTTTGCCGATCATGTCTGCTAGAGGACATAGATACATCCTCACTTGTATAGATATGTGTACTCGATGGCCAAAGGTTATCCCTCTTGAGAGCATATCTACTGCTGATGTAGCGGATGCTCTATGGCTAATTTTTTCTTGCTTGGAATTCCCTAAAAAGATGCTATCAGACCGGGGTACACAGTTTAGTGTCTGAGACTATGACTAAGGTGGTGGCCATGCTCCACATCGATAGAGCGCTCCGTAACGTGTATCACACATTGAGTAATGGGATCATTGAGAGACAAAATCGTACCTTAAAGCAGTTGCTATGCCAAGTAACTGGTCAATTCCCTCAAGATTGGGAAAGAGTTTTACCCGCAGTACTTTTTGCTTAACGGGAAGTAAAAAATAAACAGACACGACTTTCACCCTTAGAGCTCGTTTTCGGGGCACAACCTCGTGGTCCCATGTCATTATTACATGACTTACCCACTGACGATAATATGAACGATGAAACTCAGTCATCATACGAATATATCATCGCATTAAGACATAAAATTATAGACGCATGCAAGCTGGCTACTTCCGCGTCAGAATCCGCCAAAGGGAAGGCCAGACTCTTTCTAAACAGATACAGGCGTCTACGACAACTCTGTCCTGGAGATGAAGCTTATGTACTGCTTCCACGGAAAGATAATCGACTTCTATTCGCCTGGAAAGGTCCTTTGAAAATTTGTCTAGAATTTCTGACGTCGATTACATTGTCGACATAAACGGAAACACAAGATATTCCACATCAACATGTTGAAGGAGTTTCACTCCCGTCCAGACTATCGTCAGTCTGTCTTTCAGGCTACTGACGATCCACCCTATAGTCTAAATTATATTTTATCTTTGTCAGTCTCCCAAGAGGAGGAATCAACTTTCGCTGTCGTGCCTCTACCACTTCCGGTAGTACCGATACATTCTACGGAAACATGGCAAAACGTCACGATTTCTCCTGAACTATCTGCTGAGAAACAACAGCAGGTTACTTCTTTACTACAATCATTTCAGGAAGTCCTTACCGACATTCCTGGCCGGACATCTGTCATTGCACATGATATTGTACTGACCGATGAAACACCTTAAAGGGTCCGTCCTTACCCTATACCATTGCATTTTCAATCCCAAGTGGAAAAGGAATTAGACGAAATGCTTTGATTAAACATTATTGAACGATCCAATTCAGCCTATGATAAATCCATAGTTATTGTTTGAAAAAAAGACAAGAACATTCGTCTCTGCATAGATTATTGAAAACTAAACCAGGTGACAGTTTTTGACGCAGAAGTTATGCCATTATTAGAAGATTTCCACCAACCACTTTCGTCCGAATGATGCGCAAGATCCTATCACATCGTTCGAATATCATCACATACATCGACGACATGTGTCTCTTTAGTGACTCTTGGAATGATCACTTCACTGGTCTACGCTCACTTTTATCTACTCTACGCTCTCACAACTTAACGGCAAAACCGTCTAAAGCCCACATCGGGTTTAGTGAGATCTTGTTTTTGGGCCACCGTGTAGGCCATGGTCTCTTAAAAAAGGAAGACCACAATTTTTCCAAAACCTTGAATGTCACTACTCCTAAAACCAAGAAACAAGTTTGAAGCCCCCTCGGCTTGATCCAATTCTATGAACGTTTCATCTCAAACTTGTCTAACATCACTGCCACTTTTCTAGTTTGTTAAAGAAAGGGTCGCCAAACATAGTTTAGTGGTCACAAGAGTGCCAGGCCACTTTAGATAAGATTAAATTGTTATTATCATCTGCACCTATTTGACGACTTCCAAACAAAAACATACCTTTTGTAATCCGCTCATATGCGTCGACAAAGGGATTCGGGGCGTCACTTACACAGAACTACTCAGGAACACTTCACCCAGTTCTCTACGTGTCTCGAAATTTGACGGAAACTGAACAACATTATTCCGTGGTTGACCGAGAACTCCTGGCAATTGTTTGGTCTATACTAAAATTACACAGATTTCTCCTTGGTGCCCACTTTGTGGTGGAATCCGATCAGCGAGCTCTTACAGCCCTAAAGAGCAAAGATTTGAAAAATTCCAGATCTGCACGATATTCGATAGCTTTACAGCCATTTAACTTCGACGTAAAAGCCATTCGTGGAACCGACAACGTCGTGGCAGACTTACTTTCACGTTGCCCACAAGAAACCATTGACACTCTGGAAAACTTATCATATTGACACTCTTATCTCACTTGTGCTGAAAAGCACGTTTGTGACTTTCGTTATGAATAGCGACAACACGAACTCCACTTTATGGGTGTCCAGACTATGATGAACCAGCATACACTTTATCCTCATAAGCGAACATGAATTATCTTTTTTTTTTGGGTGCTACTAGCTCAATCGTTTAGGATAAGATGTTTCTTTGATTATTGTACTTTTCAGGCATATATCAAACGGACGTTATAAATAGACACATCCGTGATTAATGTGATAGTTAACAATATACACGACGATACGCCATGACACTTTTATTAGAATCATTTATATTAAGTGACAATTTTATCTTAGATTTGAACATTTATGCATTTCTCATGGGAATATTTACCATAAACTTATTCGTACCATTTATTAGCTGTGACGTATAATGGAAAAGAGCCTACAGTAATCTGACAGTCTTTTGTGACCTCGTAGCTTTCTATGATTTGCTAGCAAACCCAGGCAGTTACAGCCTGTGTTTACTCACTTTTTCGTCACGCCTCTTTTCTTTGAACATAAGCAAACGAAGTGTTTACAAACTTTCGTGAACTGCCCGTCATAACACGTAGCGAATCAGGTTTGTTTACCTCGTCTTATCACGCGCGCTTATCTGTCAATCATACGATACCTGACAGACTGCACGTGACTAACACATAATCTTTTGAAGTTCGTACTCAGGGGAAGTCAGAAACCCCTGGGCTCTTTGATCTTCAGAAGCGGTCATTCGTACAGAGAAGACCCGTTAGATGTAAGAATTCTTCTGATGTCGGTTAGCAACGCTCGACGTAAGACCGATCATAAGCCTTTATCTGGGAACTCTGTTCTGATTCTCCGGTACACACAATAGTGTGAAAATTAACAACATCTATAGATCAGAGAAATATAATGATTGTTACCTATCACTTTGCTCACAGGCTGGTAATTCATCGCTGTGCGCAATGGAGCAGAACGCGAATACGCTTCGATTGTAAAAGCGTGCGAGTTGTGGAATGTGTGTGACACAGGTATTTAGTGTATGACGTGGACAGAGTCTTCTGCGGGGGGAACGAAGGTTATCGTTAGGACAGTTGTGTCTGGCTTGTGTTTTCGAAGTGTACGGATATTTATGTGAGAGCGACAGACCAGTGTTTATTGTTATAAAATATTTCAGAGTCACGATAATTGACTCAATTCATTATGATGTGTGCCTGATTGTGTGTGGCTTAAGGAGATGGACAGTAAGTGATTTGAATCAATACGGATTTGTAAAATATGAAGGCGTTGTAGACGATACATAGACATTCTGACTTTAAACCGGCACAACGACATTATTGCTTATGGCTGCTACTGAACACATTTGTATTACTGATGTAACGTCATATCATCATATGCTCTCAAAAGAAGTGAAGTACACTTATGTTGTATTGTGACATATTAAATGTGATAAAACGTACAACAAGCTGTTGGTCAAGATTATTCAAGTTGGCCATTCCGTACGTTACTGTTGAGACTGTTGTCTATTATATCAAAATATCTTACAAGACCAGTGCAGCACATTAATATACTCGTTACCCAATAGCCTTCAATAAGTATAAGGTAACAGTATAAAGTATATAAACTGGGTTTTCTTAAACCTGCTATCAGTTGTCACTCATAATTTTTGGATAGTCTAAGCACGTAGTTCTAGAACCATTGAGGAAAATATGTTAATAGCATTCGTGGGGATTTTCATTCTGATTTTCTGCAGACCTGATCAAGAGCGTCCAGCGGTTTTTTATTTTTACTGATTGGATTAATGTTGTCTTTTTCTTGACTTGTGCGTCACAATTTCATTTGTGAGCAAGTATTTGCCAACGATACATGAGAAACATTTTAACTTAAAAATTTAACTGGACTTACGAAACCCAGCAATATGTTTTCATTTTTATCAGCCCACTGGGGTGTGCAAAAATAACACTTATTCCCGACTTCTGACAGTCGTATTCAAGCGAAGCATCCATAAATTTACGCTGTTTCAGAATCGGCGCTGTAACATAGAGTTGTCCGATAGGATTATCATCATTATCATATGTAACATTTTTAGCAACCAGAT
This sequence comes from Oreohelix idahoensis, assembly GCA_024509875.1. Lineage (NCBI taxonomy): Eukaryota > Metazoa > Mollusca > Gastropoda > Stylommatophora > Oreohelicidae > Oreohelix > Oreohelix idahoensis. The sequence continues at coordinate 36,077 of JAMPIV010014084.1, forward strand.
GTTTCCCAATACTGGAAGTATTTTCCTCTTTTAACTGTGAACCCCAAGATCACGTTTCTACATCAACTATTGGCGGTGACATTTTGTTCATCCAGGAAAAACCCACACCATATTCGGCGTTCACCTCACTAGCCTTTATTTGTTAGAGGATGGACTGGGGCCAATTTGGGAATTGAACATTTTATATATTTAAGCAAGATCGTAATTCCAAGGGATATCACCAAGAGTAGGTAAGAGTGATTGAGTGGCCACTGTATGAAAGAGAGAGTGAATATTTTCTTTGTTACAGGGACTTTAACAACATTGGATTTTGCTTAAACTTGTTTACTTGACTGGGTAGCATATAGTAGGAACTTGTTTACTTTACTGTATACTCTGTAACATAGTGCTAACCTTTGACCTTTGGGTTATTAACTTTTTGGGTTCTTTTCTCCATAGGGGAGGGCACATTTATTCTGCTATTTCATTTGTATGTAAATCTGATTTTATTTGATCTTTCTTTAGATATTTGGTGTTGTCAAGTTTAATGATAATAAACAACAAAAGAAACTTAACTTTGTGTGTTGGTCAGACCCATATCCAAGAAACCGTAGTTTTTCACGTTTGTGTGTCTTGTTGCCACATAGCTGTGTGTGTAGTTAAACTTGAATTTATATGTATAGGGAGGGCAAGGTTGCCTTGTACTAAATTATAGTCGTTTAGATAGGATAGAATAAAGAAACTTATTCATTCCGTAGACATATTTTGTTCCTTAAGCTATCACCCGTGAAATCTATTTCTCACACCTTTCTCACGTACCTTTCCCCATCCACTCTACTCAGACGAGCCAAAAATAACTCACAACCTATCTGTACGACATTAGCTAGGTGGCTAAGTTTGTCTATAAGTCATCTACATTGCATGATTGCTACTATTATAGTGTTTAAAACGAATACACGCTCGCCATATAAATATAGATAGAGTAATTATTGTATGGAAGCGCAACATTCGCTCCCGACATGTTACAGGCGTAAAAATATATACGCATTAGATTATAAGAAGAGATTATAATTTTAGACGTTAATAGTATATTACCTAAGTTCTTGTTCAAATAGTATACCCTTAGGGTGGGTTGTTTCTTCCCGTTTTTCAGTTAATCTGAGTTTAAGTTCATTTTCCAAACTTGCGTTAAAAACGGGACGCAACTTAATTATTTACAATGTTGACTTGATTTGTCACCTTTTTTTTTATCTTTTAACCATTTATGCTTGTTCTTCATTTCATTTCATTTCTTTTATTCTTTTACCTCATCGATTGATATATCTTACATAATTGGTCTACGTAATTTTTCCATTCAATATGTTCTTGAACTCGACATCAATTTCGTCCTACTAAGTTCATCTTGTGTTACTGTGTTTATTCATAACTCCACTGATGATATTATTCTTATAGTCGTCGATTGATTAATTGTATTAGTAGGGATGTGACTGACCTCACTATAGAAAACGAAAAACACAATCTATGATTTTTTTTTTTTTTTTTTGCGCGCGGGGTTGTTGTGAATTGTTAAAGAGTTTATATTCATAGAGGGTCAGATAGATGTTTAAGGCTCTCATATGTACGCCTGGGATTTTCAGACGTGCATCTGAGCGCAGCAATGATATTTTTTTACATGATATATATATAATATATATATTAAAACGTACCCCTATTATCGAGAATGAATTTACAGACTACTTGCACAGAGAAAACTTCCGAATAGTGTCGGGCCACTAGTTTTAAGAGGCCATCTTACAGGTGGTCAGGGTATAACAGTAATTATAATCCCAATGTTAGTCTATATGTAGGTTCCTAGGACTCGTGGTTTCAAGAAGTATAGTCGAGTTTTCTTTCTGTCTAATATCAGAAGATCCTCTAATGCTTGCTTCTGTCCTTATGTTGGAATCATGTTTCTATTCATTATCCTGGCTGTCTGAAATGTCTTCTTGACGAGATAAAAATGAGAGAAGTAGTCTTAAAATGCTGCGAAGCGACATTTTCGCCCACACACCCATGTGGTTTCGTTGAAAAAAACTCCAATCAGAAGTGGTTTATATTAGCATTTCCAAGCCAATCCAACCACGAATTAGGGTCTGATATCGTTAGACGTCTTTCCCCTCCATCCATCATCTGTAGAACATTCTGCGTGACACACAAGCTATTTTATTTACATGTCATTTACAAATGCATCTGTCTGACTTTCATGACCATATAAGGTCTTAACACTGCCATGTTATTTATCATGTCATGTTTGCTAGCTCGCACTTTATCATGCGGAATTCCGGTAGTGTGTATCTTCCCAGACAAGAAGTCGGAGTTAACAATAGGAGTGTCGCTCAGTGTAGACTCTTACTCCGTCTGGAGCAAGCGATAAACGAAAAATCAGTGCGGCAAGTCCACTCCTTCGCTACGCGTCGCTGATAACAAAGGAGAAAATAACCAGGAGAGAGGGCTGGGTGAGAGGTGAGAGAAGATGTGGTAAGAAAACCTTGAACGAGGAAAGCGAAAAACAGGAGAGATTGGGCTGGGGTGCCGAGAGAGAGGTGAGAGAAGATGTGGTAAGATAAATGAGGCCTGCTCAATCCAAATATCACATTTACTTGTCTGTAGCAGCTCTAGTTTTTGAGATACAGACATTTTTGTATTTCATTAATACAGGGTAACCCCCCAAAAAAACGGGCCCGCGAGCGCACTTATTGTGCGCGCGCGTGCCCGTTTTTTTTTTTGGTTTTTTTTTTGGGTCACCCTGTATTATTACAATATTTTCTATATAAGGCTATGTAAAAATAAACTATTGCTGTCTAGTCCTTTACAAAAGAAAACTGCTTGTTTACTCTCAGTTTCAGTTTTCCAAGAATCTTCCCAGAATTGCCTTTTTTAGATTTTAAGCCACTGCTTGCATGTTAGTATGTTACTTATTTTATTACACTTCTAACAGGGAATGGCATCATCTTCAAGAAGAGCATGTTTTCTTTCACCGCATTTATTTTGTTATATTTGTGGAGAGTACACTTTCAAAGAAGAACATAGGAAGCATATTACTGTTTTTGTGAAAAAGGCATACTTTGCTTACTTTAAAGTAAAACTAGGTGACCAGGACAAGTCTTGGGCTCCTCATATTGTTTGCAAAACATGTGTTGAACACCTGCGACAGTGGACTTGTGGGAAAAGAAAATGTTTAAAATTTGGAATTCCAATGCTTTGGAGAGAGCCCAAGAACCACTATGATGACTGTTATTTCCGTGTTGTGAATATTAAGGGAATTAATGGAAAAAAATCACAAAAAGTGGAAATATCCAGATTTAGATTCTGCTAGGCGACCTGTTCCACACGGAGATGACATACCAATTCCAACTTTCAGTCAGATTTCGGATTCCCTACTAGAAGATGAGACAGCAGTGGCATGTGGAACGACAAGTGACAGTGATAGTGATTTCGAAGATGATTTTTCAGATTGACGTCGAAGCGACCAGCTTGAACTAAATGATCCAATCCGAGATCTATATCTCTCCAAGGAATCTTCAGAACTTCTGGCTTCAAGATTGAAAGAAAAAAATTACTGACTGCTGAAACAAAGGTTACATTTTATCGCAGCAGAGAGCAAGGTTTTATTCCATTCTTTTGTAAAGAAAACAACCTTGTGTTTTGTACTAATGTAGGAGGTCTTGTTAACAAAATGGGTGTACGTTATACACCAGATGAGTGGCGACTTTTCATTGACAGCTCTAAAAGAAGTTTGAAGGGAGTTCTCTTACACAATGGTAACAAATATGGCTCAATTCCAATTGCTCATTCTACTACAATGAAGGAGGAGTATGCTACAATAAGCACAGTTCTGGAAAAATTGAAGTATTTAGAACATAACTGGATGGTTTGTGTAGATCTTAAAATGATGAACTTCTTGCTTGGCCAGCAAATGGGATTCACCAAATATCCATGCTTGATATGTTTGTGGGATAGCAGGGCAAAAGGTATGCACTGGACAAAGAAACAGTGGCCGTTGAGGGATGAATTTAAAGTTGGAGAAAAAAATATTGTCAATAAGCCTCTCATTGATCGAAAAAGAGTTCTACTGCCACCATTACATATAAAGCTTGGCTTGATAAAGCAATTTGTTAAGGCACTGAACAAAGATGGTACCTGTTTTAATTACTTATGCAGAAAGTTTCCAGAATTGAGCATAGACAAACTTAAAGCTGGAATTTTTGATGGACCTCAAACTAGAAAGTTAATAAACGATCCAAATTTTATTGATTCCATGAACAAAACAGAGTCCACAGCCTGGTCATCATTTGTTTTAGTTGTGCAAAACTTTCTGGGTAACTTTAAAGCAGACAATTTTTCTGAATTAGTTGGAAACATGCTGTCGAGTTTTTGTGAACTTGGATGCAACATGAACATAAAATTGTACTACCTCCATAACCATTTACATTTATTTCCGGAGAATCTTGGCGACTTTAGTGAGGAGCAGGGTGAAAGATTTCACCAAGATATAAAAACAATGGAAGAGAGATATCAGGGACTTTGGGATACCCACATGATGGCAGATTACTGTTGGACCCTTAAGCGTGACTGTCCGGGCATATCACATTCCAGGAAGTCCTCGAAAAGATCCTTTTTGCGTGTTGACTAAACAAGTGCTAGTGATAAAGTTTTATTACATTTTTGGTAATATATGCACAGTAATTACATATAATATGAATGCAGACTAAAGTCAAAATGCCACTGATCGCACCTAACTCTAGGATTGTACATAACAATTGCCCTACTAATATGGTCATTCTTAGTTATCTCAAAAACTAGAGCTGATAGAAAAAATCTGATTACATTTTTGGAATCAGCAACCCAAAAGTACCCAAGAACAGCTACAAAATGTAAGGCACCAAAATGTGTGTATACCAGTGTAATTTAACTTACCTCTTAATAATTAATATTTGGCGCAAGTTAAACATAGAATATTGCATGTGTACGAATCAGTAACGTCGGTATAAAGTTAACGACGCTCTACTGAAGCCGATGGCACCTGCCAGAAAAGATTTTCACAGTCGAATTACATTGAAAGAACAACAAAAATGTAGATTGGTAATTAAACCAGTGGTTCCCAACCTCCTTACATCTAAGGACCAATTTTCCAATTACGTATAAGTTGCAATCACCAGCTTATATGTAATATCGCTATGCCACAAACACGTAACTGTTTTCATTCAATAGATGAAAAGGCCAATATTCAATAAAACAAGTTGGTAATAACAAAGTATCGCATATAATATACGATCACTGAAAACGTAGGGAGGATCAGAGCAAAATGAAAGCACTTAATAACAAATCGATAACGCAGCCACGGACCACCTGATAATGCGCCGCAGACCATAAGTGGTCCGCGGACCACAGGTTGGGAACCACTGATTTAAACCTATTATCAAACATCTGACATCTTGTACTTTTCGTTTCGTTTGATCGGACAAAAAAATATGATCTTGATAAATGAAACTTTCGTAACGCTATGTCTCTCTAGACATGGGCTGTATTTCTACTGAAATGGATATTTCAAGAACTATAATTAAAATAAATAAAAATGACTTACTGCGCAGAGAAATATGATATAAAATGTTCCTTTGAGAGTTCATTGTAGAGTTTTAGACCTCCGGGTCTTAATGTCTTCGTGACATTTGCGTGCTCTTTTGATAATATTTGCTTTGAAATCGTGTTAATATCTTTCTTGTATTATTTGCTTTGAGATACAAATTGTTATTTTTTTAGCCATTCATGAAAGGTGAAACATTGGACAAAAATATACCGATCACTTTTTAAAAATATAACAGCAAAGTTAAACGGGCTTATTTCACTTAATTTATCAGGCATAACTGACACAAATGGAGAACAAAAATAAGTTGTAAAAGCACCGATGAACGGAATAAATAAATAATTAAAGAATAAAATATAACACAGTAGCGAAAGGAAATACAATTAAAAACTTCAAAGCCTCATCTGTAAAAAGAGGGGTATTAGTGTAAGAAGGTAAAAAATCCTGTTTGAACTGAAAGGCCTTTGAACTATGTTTTAAGTTTCCCTATATTCGCTTGATATTTTTTTTTTTTTTTTTTTATATCTGCTTTGTTGTTTCCCTTAATTCTCTCACATTTTTTCCTTTTTATTTTTTTAATCTATTTTTGTAATTTGTATTTCTACTGTTCCTGGAAGAAAGGCCATGTAATGTAGTTGCTTTTATGTGTCATATAATACCGATAACTATGTTATTATTCTCCATTTGACCACAATTTCTTGTACCTTATTTACTTTAGTACGAACGAATGGATAATAGCATTAATAAGAACAATATTAATAATTTTTATTATTGTATGTGTAAGTTTAATTTTAAGCGTCGTTTAACTTGCAGGCCGGAATTTTTTCATCAGTTTTGCCAGAATTATTTTTGTACCTTAAAGCAGTACCTTTATAAATTCTAAAGTTTCTGAGTTATTACACAACAAAGACACACATATTATACATCACAGTAAAGATAAATTAATGTAGAATTAGAATATGAAGGATTTTTAGTGATATTCTACATATAGTATTCAGTTATGAGTCATAATGAAAATACGGAACAAATTTCACAGAACACAAAAGTGACGTTCCCAACGTCGTTTCGGCTTCTAGGGGTTTTGTGGATGTACGCTACCAGCGTCGTTCCGGCCTTTAAGAGTTGTTAAATATTGATAGTATAAGAAGTATATAAGACGGAAGTGTCCGATTGACACGGTGGCTAGAGCGCTGCTCTGTCGCGGCAAAGGTACCGGGTTGGAAACACGGTGGTTACACACTTAAGTCTACCTCGCTGTAAATGAGTACCTGACTCTGCTCGAGAGTTAGGGACTGAAAAGGCAGCAATGATGGGAACTATTCTCCCCTCCTCTAGAAGCTGGACCTAATATAGTAAAGTCTCTAACACTTCACTCTCCTACCGCACTATCTGCTATAGGACAAACTTGACCATTAGTATACGAGAACGAAGTAGTTCCTGCACGTCTCTAAGGAGACAAACACAGAATTGGACCACTGGTCTATTTGGCACGTCGTAGGAGGCGATAAACACACAGTCGTAAACTGGCTTGGAATCCGCCCCGTTTAAAATAATTGCTTCAGACGGGAGCCGCGCTGGTGTAATGGTTACCACACTGCGCTGGCGATCAGGTGATCCAGGTTCAAGCCCGGGTGAAGAAGTATCGTTGACCGGGATTTGGACTGGATTCATTCGAGCCCTGGCGAGTACATTCAAAGAAGTGTCGTCGACCAGGGACTGGAATAACCTCAACGGCTCCTGAGCCGACCCAGCTCTAATGGGTACTCTCCGATGACGGCGAGTATCTGCCTGAATGGCGAGAGGACTCCTGTCAATGTTCAGGGAAAATAGGATACTCACGTAAGAATCAGTCTCAGGTTAGACATACTAATCTGAGATTTCGCCTCGAGTAAAAGCGGGCGGACGTAAAAAAAAAAATTGCTTCAGACAACAATGGTGCAAGTGATGATGCAGGCCTCATGCCAAAGACAAACTGTAGTGGTAGCTTCGAGTTATGTTTGTAAAGTGCAAACGTTCCGACTGAAAAAACAAGTTGCAGGGACCATTTGTTAACCAAATACATTGAAAAGCAGATAATATATGTTCGATACATTCTATTGCACACACGGGCTGTGGAGTCGGGTGTCGAAGTCGTGGAGTCGGTCGCTTTTCAGTATTTTTTGCTAAGTGACTAGTAAAAATAATTGTAGTCGGAGTTGGACTTCTAAAATTTCAGGACTTGGAGTCGGAAAATGTTTATGCCGACTTCACAACCCTGGCTGCATTGAATAAAATAAGGTGGCCAGTAACGTTAACCTGTAATTTATCATATCATTCACAAAGAAAGAAAAAGAACATAAGTGTGGGGACGATAGACGATCAGCAAGAGAATGAAAACTTCGGAGACAGTTTTAATACAATAGACGTCTAATGTTAGTCATTTTGGAAACACCAACAAAAAAAAAAAATATATCAGTTGATAATGTTTACTATTTATGCTAATTTGTATAATGTATATGAAGTGAATTTTCTTTGGATCAAATTTATCTCGCTATTTTTATTTTTTTTTTTTTCAATTCCGCAATGAAGACAATTGAAAGTAGAACAAAAGATAAGACAAAGACATTGACGATTGACATAACACACACGATGAGGAAACGTGTTGATAGCATTACAATTCCATTCTTGTTCTGTAATCCCCAGAGTAAAAGAAGGGGAGGAAGTCTGAAAAACACATCGTGAATTGAACTGGAAACAGAAATAAAAATTATGAAGAAGATGTAGAAAAACCTTGAGCTGATGGCACGTGACAGGAAGATTTGGCATGTGTTTGTTGACGCCTATGCTCCTTGGGGAGCTAAAGGGTAAAGAAGACAGGAGAAAATGATGATGAAAGTAAGTGTTTACAGACACAAAAAGAAAGACGAGATGGGTGATTGTTTCGATGAAACGCCTTCTGTGGCAAAATTAAAACGACAAAAGAATTGGACACAAAACATAGAATACACTCTAACAAATGAAATATTAAAAAAAAAAAACCTGTAATAAAATCGTGAGCAAATTGAAAAATCATACTCCTCATGGATGATGTCATCAAAACATGTAAGGAGGGGGACATGAAAATATTCAGTGGGGTACTGGATGTGACAAGATGGATTTGGGGCGACCCCTTCTCGATCTCTCTGTCACTACGGCAGTAATTAGATACAATTGTTGTACTGACTAATTACGTGCTTTTCCATGGTCAGCACTTTTTTCTTTCATTATTATGTAGCAGATATTTGATATTGTCAAAACATTTGACACTCCTTGTTAGTGATAATACATCGCATTTGCTAGGCGTGGCACAACTTTGCTTAGATTAGCGCAGGTAAACCCATATTGGTCTGCTTAGTTTTCGCATAGAGTTGTGTGCTCAAGCGACAGATAACAAGATTACTCGTCTGCAACACATTTTAGACAGACACGAATGACATAATCGTTTCCTGTCCGACTTTCACGTAGACATTACTTTATCTGAAAGTAATATGTTGTTACATCTGAAACACATTGTCGTATGAGCTTACAGATGTGTTGGTAGGTTTGTACACCAGGCATCGGATGTTTTATTGCCATATATGGGAGACTTGACCTTTGCATCACGCGCAAAATTATTCCATGTCGGAATATTTTGAAATTATCCAACCCAACAAGAATGTTTGAAATGATTGGAGCCCTGAGTAGCTTCATTACAAACACACAGGATCTTTTCGCAGTTTTAATTCACAGTGAGAAATCGCTTGCCAAGACAACACAACCAGACCTTGCCAGAAATTAGAATTTTGAATTCCGTTTATTTTATCAGGCCGGACTTTCTGGAAATCTTGACGGACTTAAAGAGCCCAAGAAAACCATTTTAATAAGGAACCGGAATCTGAGGAAACTGAAACACGGAATCATAGTGGAAATTAATGTTAAAAATAACGACCCTCAAGAACACGTGTAAGAGGCCGATTCAATTGCCTTTATTCATCTGAGCAAAAAGTCTGTGAGCCAGGATTGGAGTAAGTTATCATTTTACATTCTACATTTTTCATTACTAACATGTGAACTAATATGTTTATATTACCATGTGAATATTAATATGTGAAAATCGCTAGTGGATGTCCAAGTCATTTGAGGCTGGCAACCTCATCATATAGAATGATGATTTCATGAACCACCACTGCAAGGGCTGGTGACTGCTTTATCGCTAGTTTCTTAAATAGAACTAAAAGCATAGGTAGTCCCAAAATCCATATGGAGCAGGAAGGGAATGATGAAAGAAATGATGTACATTCTAAGTATAATATTTACCTTTTCAAACCAGTCTAAATGTAAATGTAAACATATTCACTTTAAAATTAATTAAAGTTTCAAACTTTTCAACAAGTCTAGATATAAATGACAACATATTCAATTTATATTTTGAACACTTTTCAGTCAGTGGAGATGTAAGTGTAAACATATTCTATCTGTAGTATTAATCTTTTTCTTTAAATGTAAAATAAAGATAAAGTTATTCAATTTAAATGTAAAGAAAATTTTCTCTCGAGGGATATGGTTTAATTCTCATCGAGGATAAATTCTGAGGTAGATGGGATGTTGGAATAGAGAGAAGGGGACCCATACCTATGGGTTGGAAAACGCAATACTCAGGAGAGCGTTTCGTTTCTATTCTTTTACCATAGTTGCTGTTGGTGGTACCAGTGAGGGTACTAATATCTGGAACAAAGTGAAGGTAGAAGTGGACTGACGTAGAACTAGACCCAATCATCAGGTCTTAGAAACGCGGGACCAACTTGGCAGTTACTCCTTGATCTTAACTGGAACGTGCTGTGCCTTTAATCTTGACCAGAGACGCGAGAACTCCAGTGACCTATCTACAGAGAACCAAACCATCAGCGGGAGCAGAACCTACCAGTTGCAGATACGTGAAACCTATAAGCTGTCACGTGAACTCCTTTATAAACTTTTATCCCATCACAACAGTGATGATACCTTTCTGAAAACATTATTCATTCTTTTAAACCCTTGTTAAAACTAAATGATTATTACATTTGTTATTTGTAATTATGCAAATTTAACTTCGATTTAATCATTTTAAATGTACTGCATGTTTGTCTCAGTCAATTTACTAAATACACTGTAACCGCGTATACCGTGAGTTTTCAGATATAGACTATATTAACATAAAATAAATTTTTATAGAAACAGAAGATAAAAGAAAATCTCAACGCAGATGTTTAATTAAACCAGGTTAGCTTCGAAACGCCACGCATTATTTTAGGCCAAGCTTCGCTTCGAAACGCCAAGCATTAATTAGGGTAGCTTCGCTTACGCCAAGCATTGGTCACGTGATTTCCCACCAATGGTTAAGCTCAGTCCTTTTTCTTCCCCCGGAATGAACGAGAGATGAAGCCATTTTTTAATGAGTAATGAATTTAGAGCGGTCGAGACAAGACGTAATTCTCTTTGCTCAGTGATATTCTATAGAGGAGATTGACTTCGCACAATTAAAGCAACTGTGTAACTTCGAAATGTAGAATGTTATATTTTGTGAATTCACGAGAAACGTAAGTAGTGCTAAGAATTGCATGCAATAACTGTTAGAGCCCACAGTCATAACTGAAACGGAGCCACGCTCGAAAACTGGGTAAAGAATTGTAAACCCAGGCATATATCTGAACCTTTTACCAAGAATGAAGGTCCTTAAGCTGAGAGAAAGTCAAACTAAGGAATACTAATGAATAAGAGAAAGTTTGGCTCTTCATTGAAATGAAGAGATAAGAAAAACGTGAAATCTAGACCACATTAACAAATAAACGAAGGAACACTAGAAGGATAGAGGAGCCACGCCATGTTTTAGCAACTTGAAAAGATTACGAGATGCAATAAGGAATATTGCATCATTAAAATAATGCATTGACTTTTTTTATGCTTGTTTATTAAATGTCAACATGCTATTATGCAAATTTGGTGTGGTTACCATTTGACTTAACCCAGTTCTTGTTGGAAATTGAATAAACATTTGTTTCATTGAACACAAATGCTGTTGACGAATCATATGTTTGCAGTTAGCCATCATACAAATTATTAAAGGATCATGCCAAAGCTAATCGTTGCAGGTGCAACACAAATAATAACCATATGCTCTAAAAATAAAACATCATAGAGGATTGTCCCCGAACCTGGTAAATTCCTGTAAGTCTGTAGAGAGAAATCATCACCTCTAGCAGGCTAGCTAGTAATCAAAATCTAATACTCTCGATTCAAAACAGCAATCCCCACTACCCTACCCGGCCACACATGCAACTTGGTGCCCGTGATCAGTCCTCATTAAAAAAAAAAGGTATTGAGCAGGAAAACACATGCAACTTGTTGCCGTATGACCAGTCCTCTAAAAAAGAGCAGAAGCGAAGATGGACCTAAGGAGGAAATACCCACACCAAGAGTGCAACAACAGCAGCAAACGCATGCACAACCATTACAGCCCACCGATTGACATGGCTAAGAAATATTTGCTGACGGGAAGTTACCCTATGCAGCATGAGCCATCACAGTGTCAGAGCTTTGCCCATCAGTTCCCCTCCCCAAGTTTCTCCAACCCACGCCGCCCCTCTGACTCTGACAAGGAAAAAAATCGTTTTCTGACGAGAGGTTATCCCAAACGTAAATCCCTGAGCTTACATCCCATCATTCATGGGGCAGATATGAAGTATTGTAATCACACCTCTATCAGGAGGAATGCAGTAACAACACACGCGGATGCGGAAAGTTACTCTGTCGAAAATTTAAGAAACCTACGATACCCATGTCTACCAACACATCATACCGAGGACACAGATAGTACGCTGTATCATTTTAACAGACGTGCTAAGAATCACTGGACGAGTTTAAATAGAAGAGATTGCCGCATTGCAGTCCGAAGCCTATTCACCAAGGTCAAAAGTTATAGGACCTACGAAATAAAGAATCTCCATGCATCTGACAGGGCATGCATTGTCACCACAGATGAAGGTTTTCGTGCTGTTGTAAAACCACTACATCCATGGCGAAGACCATTTCTTGAACGTCAACAGGTCAGTTCTGTGAAAGTAAACACGATGCTACATCCCCCCCCCCCCCCCCCCCCCCCCCCCCCCCCCCCCCCCCCCCCCCCCCCCCCCCTCCCCCCCCCCCCCCCCCCCTCATAATAGACTAACCCGAATCATGCACAAACAAGAAGAATTTGTGAATGAACCAAAGGCGACACAAACAGAGAATAGAGCTGCAGTTTCAGCAACACAGACAGACACTGACACACCAAGTCAAGTTTGCGACCCCGTAGCACCAGTGAAACAGTTCGCCCAACAGAAATCCTTCAATGCTATCCCAGTTACTGCACTGAGCACAGAGAGGCTGCAGGAAGAAATAAATGACATCTTGAGGAAGGGTGATTTCAGCGTTCTCACGGTCAAATTGGTGTATGAATTGCTGGAGAACAAGTTTGCTGTTGATTTATCTACACGCCGAGAAGAATTTCGAGAATTGATAGAAATTGCACTTAACACGGTATGAACACAAGATGACCACTACCCCACACGAGAATCAGTTTCCAGCAGCACCCACTAACACTCTGGTTCCAGATGAAGAATTTGTAAACAAACCACCAAATTTGTAAACAAACCACCAACACCCCATACGAAAAAAATTTCACAGATGTATCCATCAGGCCTATTAGAAAGCCAGAATATCGCTATAGACCCACAAGTTACATCTCCCTTAACAACACAGACACTCAAGAAATACCAGAACAACTTTTTCACACCGACGAAATATCCAATATTCGCCCTGTTCAAACGTGCGGTGAGATGATAACCAACAAGTATGAAAGAGACTCTGGTATAGATTCGCCTGGTCCTAGTTGCACAACTGATACATCATTCGCTAGTACGTCATCCCCGGAGATTCAAGCAGCTGGCAAACGTACCTGTTTTTTCTTCATCAGACGCATCATCTCCTGTCATTAAATGCATGAAGTTGCCACAAAATGAGATCCGACGAATAGTCAAGGCGAAACGCTATCATGTTCCCAAACCAAGCCGAGAAGTGTTAGCCTCATCTCAACTAGTCAAAAACAACAGTGTGCAAATTACTGTGCCCATTGTAACCAGTGCTAACGTTCAGCACAACCAGGTCAGAAGAAAAATCAAGGCGAAACATATACCTGCCTCAAAACCAACAGATGTTCCAGCCATACACACCCTAACCACAGTAAAACCATCACCGCATTCGTCAATGTCCTCAGTGTCCCAACAATCAGCAAATGCAGTGTCGTCGCCTATCACAACCGTCACCACTGCTACTCAGTATGATGCTCGCCTAAGCAGTCGGGACATTGCAAGGTTAGAGATGGTGAAGGAACTAGCGAAGCTGTTCTGAAAAACACGCCCAGGTGTTTTATGTGTTCGCAAATCCGAACACGGTCTACGCATATGTGAATAAACCTTTTTAACAATGTACTAACTCTCCCCATGTACTCTATTTTCAGTTTTTGACAGTTCAAATGACTTGCTTACAGACTAAGATGTCAAAGCCTCACTGAGAAAGTCATTTTTTCCAGCCTTAGAATACGGATGCCCAGAAAGAAATCAAAGACCAGCACACGGAGGATTTTCTTTAGATAGCATAATTGTGAAAATAAAAATGTTAAAACAATTGATAACACACGGTGTTTACGAGTTTACAGACACCCTTATTTAGTTACATACATTCTCTTAATATTTAGAATGTTACACAACTTTACCTATAACACATGTGTCACACTATTCTGTTGTAACATTCATCTCCACTTTTGTAACTGATCATATTCCACGCTCCATTCACCAGCATTTTCATGCAGACACTTTACACCAGTAGTTTTTTTTTTCTTACCTCATACTAATATTTCTTTGATCTATATTATGCTAAACTCCTTGATATCTGCCACCTTGATCAATCATACTGTTCCTACTATAATATCTCTCAACAGCACATAATTCATACCCAAAACTAGTATTGTAGGTTATGCTATTTTTCTCCACAGGATTATTTCAAATGTACATTATTATTTTAGACCCAGATGTATATTAGTACTGTCAAAAATTTTACTGCCTATCACAAATACCCCAATGACATTTGCGCATGCTGAATTTCTGCAAATGAAGAATCCCTTGAGAGCATTAGTATATGCTAACCCCAGATTGAACAAATTGCACCTATTTGTTGATGATGCCTTTGCCCATGTTAAAGAAATAGCATTTGCACATGCTGACCTAGCAAATGAAATACCCCATTACCGCATGATAACCACTAATGACACATGAGATGAAGAAGCAACTGGTTATGTATGATGAAGATGCCATTTTATATTAAGGTGAAACTTTATGTTGTCACAGCTGAGATTTTGTTGTAAGGTTTATGCACAAAATCCCCCACATTAACATTGGAGGAGGAATAATCTTAGTCTTTCGTGGTTACGAGATAAGACAAGGATATAATAGAATATTTGATGAATACCATGGAAAAAAATCAGAGCAGATGATTGTTGCACATACGAGGACCATATTTGAAGTCGTTATTGAAGGATTATCAGTGGACAAGAGACACAAATGAATTATGATAATCCCATGGAACCACAGGTACTAAGGACACAAAATGGAGATTAAATAATGGAGAAAAAAAATAATGACTGAATAATTGCTACACCCAGAGGTAAAGGAAATAGAGATGCATCCGCATTTTGGAGAAGATATCTCCTTGATTTTTGCTTATTGCCTTTGTAATATGAACATTGTTGTATAACAAATGACTATTCCTTATCACGAATTACAGAATGTTGTAAGATAGTTGGAATAAATTGACAATTTAAAATACTCATAACATACCCAGAATTACAGGAGAGAAAATAAATAAATGATTGATGAAAGTGGACACACTGAGATTTGCTCACCCCGAGGATATTGAAAAAAAAAATAATAATGTTATCCCAAGGACAGACATGTCACAGATATACCATGGAGATACTATGAAAAAAAAAAAAAAAAGAATATCTAGATTAGAAATGCAGCAAACTTGGTCAAGGACACCATGAAATAGACCCCCGCCCCACACTTAAGATAACTGACGGATGAGATTTTTGAATTATAAGTACCATAAGTCACCCATCTGGCTGTAGTCAGTGGATGTTACAGGCACCACATAACTCTGACTAACCCTCGACCAGCGAAGGCAGAGTTGGTGTCGAAATTTTGCACATATGTAAAAAGACATGTTTTTATTCATGTTTTAGTAAAGTCTAGACATTTATGTTAATAGTTCTATAAATTATTAGTTGATATATTGATGATAAATATTCGCAAATATAGTACATGAACAATTAATAAGGATATATTTCCAGTACAGAATAAGAGGAATAGGAAGGATCCACATTTTAAATATTGGAGCACCATGAGCGAGGAATTGGACTTATAAAGAAAATGGAAATAGTACACTGTATGCAAGGATAACCAGAAATAATATGGATAAATAGTAGTCAGAGTGCCAGGAACTTTGTCTTACGAGAATATTGTAGATTCCTCACGATCAATTGATTATTTTCTTCCTTTCTATGTCACAATTTTTTTGAGTGATGACCCCAAAATTTTTTTTTCATCTCATATTGTCAAACAGTTCTTACATCTCAGTTGATAGTTCCATAAATAATTGTTTGATGTGTTTTGCATAAATGTATTGCTAGATAAGGTACATAGGGAGTTACTAAGGATGAATTATCAAGATAACAGGAGGACTAGAATAGATACAATGATATTGGAACACCATAAATGATACATTGGTGTTATTAAAAAAAAAAAAAAAAAAAAAAAAAAAAAGGAGACAAATATAACATGGATACATATTGTCAAGAGTATAAGCAGTTGTCTTAAAAGAGAAAATAAAGTAATACGGAACCCAATGTAGAAAATTCATGATGATTTGGAAACTATATTTTTCTTTTCCCTTATATTTCATAATATGATAGTAACACATTCGTCTGTTGGTTGCTGAATAATTTGATGTTTGAAAATTGATGTATGGCAAGTCAAAGAAGATCTTTGAAAAAAAAAATATATATATATATATAAAATAATATTTCTAGGACAGAGTTCACAGAAAAAAAATACTGTATTGACAGAAAAGAAGGAATGATTTGAAATAACTGACTAATGGACAGGATCACCACCAGACGTACGGATATTAGAGACAAACATCACATATTTTGAAAAAAAAAAAAAAAAAAAAAATGTAATATAGAACATTTTCTACAGTGACGGACTTAGAACGAATTTATACACTTACCATTTAGAAAATGTCTATAACAAGGAAACATTCAGATAAATAAATAAGGATAAGCCATGAGGTTCTAATGCTTTTATTGTGAAAAATGATTACTTATAAAAATGATGCTAGTTGTATTATCGTCTGATAAATATGCATATTATGTTTAGAGATGTTTTCTACATGTAATAATGAGCAAGTGGCTCATTCACTAGAAAAAAAAAAAAAAAGAAGAAGAAGAAGATGATGAGTACCCATGAAAACATTGGCTATTCTATGAAAGTGGATTGCCATTACCATAGGAATTAGAGATTTTGGACATTTCTTGGAATATTGCAGAGTACTTGGGAAATAGAATAAATAAATACGCCAGAAAAAAAAAGATTTGTTAAGTCTTGCAGAATTATATATGGAGTAAATAACAGGAACAGAAAAGAGATAACACCCCCACCATATCCAAGAGAATGTAATCAACTATATTTTTGAATGAAATGTAATAGATTATGATAATCCAGCCAAGTTCTGAAAATAAGATAGTTTATTGTTCATTCCCCAGTGTTGCCACTCGTCACATTTTTGTTTTAGTGATGACCTTATGAGTGTTTTGCAGATTTTGTTGGGCAGTGTTGCCAATTTGTAAATTTGGTGAAAAATATTATGATGTGATGAATAAGTTACACTTTTTGAAGTTGATGTCCACTACTAGTTTTTTTTACATAGCAGACGACCTCATATAGACATAGGACCCCAGTATAGGAATTAGATTAATTTTTTTGGAAATATTTTTGGACTTAGAAAAATTTTTGAACTTTAAATTTTTCTGAAAAATTTTTTTGAACTTAGAAATTTTTGGGGATGAATTTTTGTTATTGATAGTACTCAAATGTCTCCCTACGGGATACATTTGCAGGGCCCCGGGATCTGTATGTAACCGCGTAACATAAAATAAATTTTTATAGAAACAGAAGATAAAAGAAAATCTCAACGCAGATGTTTAATTAAACCAGGTTAGCTTCGAAACGCCACGCATTATTTTAGGCCAAGCTTCGCTTCGAAACGCCAAGCATTAATTAGGGTAGCTTCGCTTACGCCAAGCATTGGTCACGTGATTTCCCACCAATGGTTAAGCTCAGTCCTTTTTCTTCCCCCGGAATGAACGAGAGATGAAGCCATTTTTTAATGAGTAATGAATTTAGAGCGGTCGAGACAAGACGTAATTCTCTTTGCTCAGTGATATTCTATAGAGGAGATTGACTTCGCACAATTAAAGCAACTGTGTAACTTCGAAATGTAGAATGTTATATTTTGTGAATTCACGAGAAACGTACGTAGTGCTAAGAATTGCATGCAATAACTGTTAGAGCCCACAGTCATAACTGAAACGGAGCCACGCTCGAAAACTGGGTAAAGAATTGTAAACCCAGGCATATATCTGAACCTTTTACCAAGAATGAAGGTCCTTAAGCTGAGAGAAAGTCAAACTAAGGAATACTAATGAATAAGAGAAAGTTTGGCTCTTCATTGAAATGAAGAGATAAGAAAAACGTGAAATCTAGACCACATTAACAAATAAACGAAGGAACACTAGAAGGATAGAGGAGCCACGCCATGTTTTAGCAACTTGAAAAGATTACGAGATGCAATAAGGAATATTGCATCATTAAAATAATGCATTGACTTTTTATGCTTGTTTATTAAATGTCAACATGCTATTATGCAAATTTGGTGTGGTTACCATTTGACTTAACCCAGTTCTTGTTGGAAATTGAATAAACATTTGTTTCATTGAACACAAATGCTGTTGACGAATCATATGTTTGCAGTTAGCCATCATACAAATTATTAAAGGATCATGCCAAAGCTAATCGTTGCAGGTGCAACACAAATAATAACCATATGCTCTAAAAATAAAACATCATAGAGGATTGTCCCCGAACCTGGTAAATTCCTGTAAGTCTGTAGAGAGAAATCATCACCTCCAGCAGGCTAGCTAGTAATCAAAATCTAATACTCTCGATTCAAAACAGCAATCCCCACTACCCTACCCGGCCACAACACTCTAAACAGCTAAATATCGCAGCTTCGCTGTAAACCGCGACACAACGCAACCACCGTCCTTTTCAGGACGAACGAGAAAGAAGAAGAAGAAGGACCACTACTGCAAAGCAGGGGGAGGCAAACCTGTGACACTGGAAGATGTGACAGGTTTGTGTTTCAGAGCTGGCATTTGCCAATGATGTTGCCCTAATTACTAAATGAGAGGCACATCTTCAATTCAACCTGCAAGTCTGGAAGGAAGAGCTGGAGAAGAGATAGATGGTCATCAGCAGCTCCAAAACAAAAACCATGGGGATATCACGAAAGGAATGAAGGCATCAGATTAAGCTGGGAGAACAGGTCCTGGAGCAAGTCAACCATTTTAAATATCTCGGAGCTGCCATAGACTGGAAGGGAGGAATCAACGAAGATTTGGTTACCCGAAGAGGAACAGCTGGGAGACTTTTTCAGGCCATAAATCGAGGATTCCTCAGCAAAGTAGAAGAAAGTAAGAAAACGAAATTGGCTGTATGCCGCTCCACCTATGTCCCAGTCTTGACGTATGGATGCGAGTCATGGGCAATGACTACAACCCACAAAAGTCAGATCCGAAGTCAGAAATGATGTATCTTAGAAAGGTGGTTGAAGTAACACGAAGAGACATGGTCCGCAACCAGACGATACGCAACCAGAGCGCCATACTATCTTATCAGCTGTCTTCCTCCTGGCCTGGTTCCATTCTAATCCTCGGTCCTTCAGAGATTGTCTAATGTTGTCCTCCCAGCGGACTCTGGGTCGTCCTGGAGGTCTGGATCCCTGGCTCTTAGTTTCCCATGCTTGTCGTGGTAGCTGATCTTCTTCCATTCTGCAGACATGGCCAAACCATCTTAGTTGGGACTGTTCTACTGGGTCTGCAGGGGGTGGGATTTTAGGCCTTGACGTATTTTCTGGTTGCGGGCCATATCTCTTCTTGTTATTTCAACCACCTTTCTCACATACCTCATTTCCAGTAAGACGTATCCCTTTTTGTGTATTTGTTTTTTTCATTCTACAGTTTTACCCCCGACTTACGGCAGTCCTCCTCATATACTCAATAATTGTTTAGAACAAGAGACACATCTGGTTAACACAAAACCCAGATTGTAACAGACACAACTGTCTACCTCGAAGCCAAGATAGTTACTGCACTATTTCATATTCTATCCGAAAACTAGCCATCAACACTCATTTATTCTCACGGGGTATTCAGTGACCACGCATGTTCTTTGAAGCGTAACTCTGACTCCGAAATCTTCACAAACTCATGACAGTTGTCTTACTAATCAGACATCATATAGTCACCCCATCCTTCATCCGTAACCATGCACACCAATATCATCAGGTTACAGTACCATTGTAACCTATAACCAACACCACGTTATGTTTTAAATGTTGCTATTCCAATTCATTTCAGATGTTCCATAGACAAGAAATGGCTCCACGTATCGTATCATACGTACTTTTCTTCACTGTGATTGTCATGGTTACGGGGCTAGATCTTGGCGCCGGTACGCCGATGGAGAGATCATTCCAAGATGTAAGAAACTTGCACAAAATGAGTCCTTTCCTTCGACGCACGAGGGAAACCAGGACAGCTTCCGAAGGCGTGGTAAGTAGATCAACATTACTGCATTACTGAAACAAAACGCACTACAACCACTACTGCTACTAATACTAGTACTATTACTGCTACTACTTATACTGCTACTACTACTACTGCTACTATTACAACTGCTACTACTACTACTGCTACTTTTACTACTACTACTATTTCTACTACTACTGGTACTACTGCTAGTACTGCTAACACTACTATTTTTACTACTGCTACTGCTACTACTACTACTACTGCTACTATTACTGCTACTACTACTATTACTACTACTATTACTACTACTACTACTGTTACTACTACTAGTACTGCTACTACTACTACTACTACTACTACTACTACTACTACTACTACTACTACTACTACTTTTACTACTACTATTTCTACTACTACTATTTCTACTACTAGTACTGCTACTACTACTATTACTGCTACTACTACTACTATTACTACTACTACTGTTACTACTACTAATACTGCTACTACGACTATTTCTACTACTACTGCTACTACTACTACTACTACTACTACTACTACTACTACTACTACTACTACTACTGCTACTTTTACTACTACTATTTCTACTACTACTATTTCTACTACTAGTACTGCTACTACTACTATTACTGCTACTACTACTACTATTACTACTACTACTGTTACTACTACTAATACTGCTACTACGACTATTTCTACTACTACTGCTACTACTACTTCTACTACTATTTTTACTACTACTACTGCCACTACTAGTACTGCTACTACCACTATTACTGCTACTACTACTATTTTTACTACTACTTTTACTACTACTATTACTGCTACTACGACTATGTCTTCTACTACTGCTACTACTACTACTACTACTATTTTTACTACTACTATTACTACTGCTACTATTACTACTGCTACTACTACTACTGCTACTATTACTACTGCTACTACTACTACTGCTACTATTACTACTACTATTACTACTACTACTGGTACTACCACTACTACTACTGTTACTTTTACTATTACTACTATTTCTACTACTACTTCTACTACTACTATTACTATTTTTACTACAACTACTGCTTCTACTACTAGTACTGCTACTATCACTATTACTACTACTGCTACTTCTACTAACTACTACTACTAATACTGCCTTACACTTCTAATTACTGCTGCTAATACTACTACTACTTTTGCTTCTACTATTACGTCAGCAATTACTGCAGTTACTACTTCCCCTACTTCTACGCCTGCTGCTACAGGTATTATTACAACTGCTACTACCACTAATATTACTGAAACAGCAACACTTATTATTTCTAGAATTACTAAATATTACTATGTAATTGTCTACTAATATTACTCCTATTATAACCATTACCACAACAACAACAATTACTAATAATCCCACAACCACAACTGTCATCATCATCATTGTCCTCTTCGCTCCTTGTGAAGTGTAGTTTGGTAGTAATATGTTATTAGTTGATACGGTTGTAGCATTAATGGTAGTAGTTGTGGTGTAACTGGCGGTAGCAGTAATAGTAGTATTTGACGTGCAGTATTTATTGTAGTAGTAGTTTGGTAGTAATGTATACTGTACTTTCTTCTAGTCCCATTTGGCCCGATCAACAGTATACTGGCTTTCGTATCTCTTGATCCTTTCTAGGGCTGTTTTCTAATTTTGACAACTCAGAAACGCTATTTTCTTAAAGTATAGCCATCCATTTTGGACTTTTCGTTATTTATGCATATGAACATTTAAAATTTTTTTTTCCAAACAACAACAATAAAAACGCACTGGGGTGGCCATTTTTGCTTGGGCCAAACCCAATTTTTTGCTTGGGACTGAAAGAGAACTAGCAAATCATTAAAAAAAAAAAACTACTCATAGGACAAGGAAAGACAATGAGGTTTAAAAACAACAACAACAACAACAACTCAAAAAGAACAAATACTTATACAAATTAAAAACAAGGGTAAAGCACAATAGTTATCTATAAACAATACAAAAGAGAAAATAAAATGGACAAATACTAATATAAATAAAAATCAGCAACTGCAAAAGACAATAGTTATTTAAATTGAATACAAAACTAGTAAATAAAATGACACTAAATAATTGGATCCATCAGTGTAGACGGCCAGACTTTGTTTAGTTAGTTGATCTATGAACTTTCTACTTATCATTTTGGCTTCCTTATCTTCTATGTTTTGTTTGATCTTTTCAGTAAGTGAGTAGTCTATGATTGGTGTTTTTAGTTCCCAGGGTGGTATTTTACTTCTGTATTTATTACTATTTTTAATAGTGTTTGATAGTTCTTTGAACTGCGTTAGATCTTCTATAGTTCTCCACCCTGTTGGATATCTATCTTTATTTAAGGGGACGTCCCATACACTTGGTTGGTTTTTGACAAATGCTTTATGTGCTGGGTGGGTCACTTCTTGTGCTACTTTACTCCAATAATTTAATCTTAGTTCTTTCCGTCTTAGACGAAGGAGTGGTATGCCAAGAGCTACTTCCAATGCTTCTACTGGTGTCGATATGAATGCACCTGTAATGGTTCTCGTGGCTGCGTTTTCAATTCTGTCTAGTTTTGCTTTGTTAGAAGCTGCAGCTGAGTCATAGACTATGCTGGCATAATCCAGTTTCCCCCGATGAAAGACTTGTAGAACATAAGCATTATTTTATTGCTGACCCCCATCCATTACCTTTTACTATCCTTAGTATATTTAGGGGTCCCCTACAGCTTTCTACTAAATTGTCTATATGTTTATTCCAACTTAGTTGTTTATCTAAAGTTATGCCCAGAAATCTAGTTGTTAAGGAGGTACATATTTTCTGTCCTTTAATGGTTATACTGATTTTGTTATTTTTTTAAAAATTTCCTTTGCTGAATATCATACCTACTGTTTTGTTTACATTAATTTGGAAGCCCCAACTTTTCATCCACTCTAAAACTTTGTCTATTTGTTTTTGAAGTTGTTGGTAAACATGGTCGAAGTTTTTTCCAGATCGCCAAATGGCACAGTCATCTGCAAATTGTGATAATGCATTCTTAATGTCATTAAATTCCTCTGCTAAATCATTTACAGCTATATTGAAAATTGAAGGAGAAATCACTGATCCCTGAGGAATCCCATTCTGTTGTTCATATATTTCTGACCTATCATTATTCACCTGTACAGCAAAATATCTGTCCTGTAAAAAGTTTTCTAGATACCTATAGGTTTTATCAGTAATGCCAATCTTTTTCATTTTGTAAAGAGCTCCATCTCGCCAGCATTCATCATATGCTCTAGCTACATCTAGAAAGACTGTCACTGTTTTCTCTTTCCTCTTGAACCCTAGCTTTACATCATGTTCTAATCTTACAAGCTGGTCTACTGTACTTCTGTCTGCTCTAAACCCTGACTGGTTTGGGCTATATAACTGATTTTTCTCTAGGTAGAATTTTACTCTTTTATTCACAACAGTTTCCAGTATTTTACCTAGTTGTGATGTTAAGGAGATAGGCCTATATGAACTTACATCATGGGCTTCCTTATTGGGTTTTAGGATGGGTACTATCATAGCTACTTTCCATGCTTTTGTATCTTTCCTAAGCTCCAGATTTTGTTATAGAGTGAAGTTATTTAGTTTATAGTTTTTTTGGGTACTTTCTTAAGGATTTCATAACTAAGTATATCATGCCCTGAGGCAGTATTAGATTTCTCATTTATTGCACTAGTTACTTCTTCCTCTGTAATATCAGCATCTAAATAGTTTGTTTCATCTATCTGGTCTGGTAATTCTTTTGAAAACTTTATCCTAAGTCTTTCTCTTCTGTCATTTTCTTCCTGTCCAAGACTACTTTTTGCACTGACTTTATAGAAATACTCAGCAAGGGCATTAGCTTTTTCTTTATCTGTTTCTACTCTTTTTGGTAGTTTGATTGTTGGCATTATTGTTTTCTTATTGTTCCCTTTGATTGCCTTAAGCTTTTTCCATACTTCTTTAATTTGGGTGCTAGGTTTAAGTGACTGACAAAACTCCTTCCAGTTAGTTTCTTTGGTTTTAAATATTATTCTGTTAGATTCTTCTTCTTCTTCCTCGTTCGCTCTGAAAAGGACGGTGGTTGCGTTGTGTCTGTTTACGCCTAAGCTGTGATATCTGCACCTTTCGGTCGACACATCCGACTTCAGCACGGCTTTGTTTAGGGACCGGGTTTGCCTTCCCATTGCGATCCGCACTCTCTCAGCCAGACTGCACTGCTGCAGACTGTTTCCAGGACCACCACGTGGAGGTGGAGTGCGGTCTTGACCAGCTCTGGTTCGCTGGTCCTGATGCAAGCAGTACAGCTATGGGTCGCTGACTGCATTCACTATTGCTGCATCTTGGGGTCCCAATGTTAGATTCATTCCTAATATGTTTATATACTCATCATCGTTTTCATCTGTTCTGTTATTTCTATATTTTTGTAAGGCCCTTTTTCTTCTCTTATGAATTTCTGCACAGCTTTTATTCCACAAGGCAACTGGTTCTTTATTCCACTGAGTTTTTCTTTTTTTATTAATGTTATTTATTGGTTTTAGGTGCTGTGGCATATTTTTATTTGGTATATATTTTATTGCTATTTTCAGAATTTCATTGGTCAGTGTTTCCGCCCACAAGTCAGTATCACCTGTTTCCATCTCTTTATATTCCATCACCTCCAGGTCTGATTGGAAGGCTTCCCAGTTTGCTTTTTTATAGTTGAAAGTCGGTTTGTCTGGTTCTGGGTTTGGAATGACTTTTTCATGCATGGTTATTACAATGGGCAGATGATCTGAGTTTGTGTCTTGTAACACTTCCCAATTTACAATCGCTAGGTTGTTAGTTGCTATACTTATGTCTATTGCTGAGTCTGCTCTGTTAGCTTGTGGATTAATTCTAGTTGCAGTTCCATCATTTAGTATTATCAGGTAATTGTTTTCTATGAAGTCACGTACGCACTTTCCTGCATTGTCTGCATGTTGTCCACCCCAAGCATAATGATGGGAATTAAAATCGCCTACTATGACTGTTTTGGGGCCTAGTCTGGTACTTATGGCTAGTATTTCATCATCTTTAATTGTGCCATCTTTAGCGTATACATTTAGGATTGTTAGATTGTTTGGTTCTGCAGCTATAGTTACCTGGATACCTTCTATGTTGGTTGTATCAAATACTTCCCAGTCTATAATTTTAAATGTTTCGCTAACTAAGACTGTGACACCCCCTCCTCTACCTTCTTTCCTATCGTGCCTAAGTATCTTAAAGCCCTTACAACTATATCTACTATTTGGGTTTAAATGGGTCTCTTGAAGAGCATATATCGCAGTAGTTCCTATTGTCTCTGCTAGTAGGGGTGCAAAATTCTTTTTGATGCCCCTACAATTCCACTGAACAATTCTTAATCCTTTCTTACCCATTGTTTATATTAACTAGTATCCCTTTTGTTTTGTTTTAGAACTATTAGTTTGCTCTTAGTTTGTATTGGCCCTATCAGTTGCTTGCGGCATAAGGCCTACTCTTCTTGGTGATTCTTTAATGTAATTAAAGACTTTTTTCAGTACTTGGGTTTGTGACGATTCTTCTGTTCTTTCTTCCAGTCATACCTATATATCGGGATGGTGTGCACTGGAAGTAATAGCCCTCAGCTACTTTTGTTTAACCTGGTCTACCTGTCGGTGTGTTCTTTTCTCTTCTGCTTATTGAAAGAGAGGAGCCGCGGTAGCGCAGTGGTTAGTGCACTGGCTTCCTAGCTCGGTGGTCCATGGTTCGATCCGCAGTTGAGGTGGCATTTTTTTAGATCGCAAACGGCTTTGGGGTCGACCCAAATTGGGTACCAGAGCAACTCTGAGAAGGTTAAGGCAACCGGCGTGATGCTGACCACATCACCCCTAGAGTGCCGATGGTCAAGAAAATATGGGTTTAACGCCATATTACCAATATGCCTCAACGGGCGTGTAACGGGATCCTTGACCTTTACCTTATAGAAAGAGCTTCTTTTCGCCCACTCTGAAGTCGTGTCGTAGGAAGCATCTCAACTTTGGGGCAGTCGGCAGCTTCGTCCTTCCAGTTTGATAGATTAATGTCCAGCGGCCTTCACGTCTCTCTTGCACACATCTTTGAACCTCAGAAGGAATAACGGCTAAGTTGGTTTTGCGTCTGTCTATAAGACCCTCTTATGATTGCGTCTCGCAAAACGTCGGTCCACTTCTACCTTCACTTGGTTCCAGAGATAGTACTTTCTGCTGCTACCACCAATAACTGGTAATAGAAATAGAAACGAAACGCTCTTCTGAGTATGGCGTTTTCCGACACAGTTATGCCCCCCCCCCCCCCCCCTCTCTTCTATTCTACTATCCCATGTCAGAATTTACCCTCGATGATAATTAAATTTAATCCCTCGGGATAAAATGTCCTTTACACTTAAACTGAATAGCTTTACCTTTACATTACATTTACATGAAACGGTTAAACGTACAGATATAATATGTTTAAATTTACATCTACACTGTTTGAAAAGTCTTCACATGTTAGTAATAAAATATGAAATGTAATAAATCACACCTTACGCCAATCCTGGCTACAGATTTGTTCGCTCAGATGAATAAAAGAGACGAATTGTTCTCTTACACGCGTCTGTGATGTCTTTAATTTTGCAATAGATTGCCCCTTCTGACTACGTGTTTTTTTCAGTTTCTTAGTCCCGGTGTTCCTTATTAAAATTTGAAAGAGATTTCATGTGCTTTGTAAGTCTTATCTGGTTCTCGAATAAAAGGTCCGGTTAACAAATAGGAATTATGAATCTAGTCTTCACTTTGGCGACGTCTGAGGTCTTGGCGAGCTTGAAATTCACAGTGAGATAAAACTGCGAAATGGTCAGCCTATATTCCCCCTCAATGTCGTAATGAATCTAATCAGAAAGATCGAATCATTTAAAAAATGTCGAGTGTGGCACTTTCAAAATATTTTCTACATGGAAAAAATTGGCAAAAGGTCACGTCTCTCATATATGATAATATGATGTCTTGCATACACTCGCCCAAACACATTTGTAGACTCATATTGTCTAAAATGTAATAAATCCATGATTACTTTTAACCAAGTGACCGGAAACGATTATATCACACTTGCCTGCCCACATGTGTCACACAAACAGTAATCTCGTTATCTGTCGTTGTCGTGCTTAGATAGGTTTTAAAGCTATTTAAGGTCCCGCCTGAGTATAGGAGATGGTGATAATACGTGAGAAGTAAAGGTGTAAGAAAAAGAGTTTCACGAGTGAATAGTTAAGGAGAAGATCTGTCTCTGGACTGAATAGTTTCTCTAGTCCAGCCTATCTATACGACTATAATTTAGTATCAGACAAACTTGCATCCCCTTATATTGAGAAATATAAGTTTAATATACACGCGCACACACACAGCTATGTGACAACAAGACACACAACCGTGAAAAAACTATGGTTAAATAGGTATGGGTCTGACCAACACACACAAAGTTAGTTCTTTTGTTGTTTATTATCACTAAACTTTACAACATCGAATATCTAAAAGAGAAAGATCACATACATCAGAATTACATGCATAGAAAAAATAACAGAATACCTATGCACTCCCCTCATTGAGAAGATAAGAACACCCCCAAGTCAATAACCCCAAAGGTTAAAGTTTAGCAATAGGTTACAGTATAGACAGTAAAGAAAGAACACAGTTCCCACTAAACGTTATCCAATAAAATTAAACAATAGTCAAAAGAGTGCATATGGTACAGTGTTTCGTGTACTAAAGTAAAATATTGCTCTCTTTCTCTGTCATACGTGGCCACACAATCTCTCTTCTTACCCTATTCTTGGTGAGACAATATGTTGGACGTATAAATCCATGAATATATGTAAGGTCCAGCGTAATTATTATCCGAATTGGGCCCCAGTCCCTCCTTTAAATAATTAAATTTTATAAGGGGAACGCCTAATTTGGTTTTTGCTTTCCTGGATACACAATGTCACCTTGGATAGTTAACGCCGAGACTCTCTGAGATCTGGTGTTCACCGTAAACGGTAGGAAAACATCTGATTGCTAAAAACTGTTAATTATTGTTACTTAATGATGATGGTAAATCCTATCGGCTGGCTCTGGTGAATGTTGATTCCGAAATAGCGTAACTCTTTTGGATAAATATCCTCTTGGAAACGACTATCAGAAGTCGGAAGAACAGTTATTGGTATTTCACCACAATGGGCTGATAAAAATGCAAAAAAATATATCTTGGTATTTTGTAAGTCCAGTTAAAATTTACTATTTAAATGTTTGTTAGTCTCTGTGGCCCGTCCTGTTCGCAACTGAAACTTGGAGACGCGTCAGCCAACAGACGACAACTTTAATCCAATCAGTAAAAATGGAGACAAGGCCCAAGATATAGCCAAATAAAAAAAATGCTGGTCGCCGTTGATCAGGTTGCCTAAGGATATAGCAACATTATGAAAAAATTACTGCTAATAATATCTACATATATATATATCTATACACGGAAGGGGACGGGACAATCTCTCATCCTCTCCGTCAGCCCTGATTAAAGTTAAAAGGCGCACGTTATGTCTAGCCTATCCTATCGCGCGTCGCTTAGCGGGTGCAAGTTTGGTTGAGGCATGCAGCCTTTTCCCCCTTCTGCTCTAGTCAACGATCAGCGCATAATGTCAATTATGATTAAATTATCCCTACGCGCACTCAACAAATTTCGCCTGTCATTAATTAATTCATTCATTCATAACCCTCCACTCCCAAAGGAGCATAGGCCTTCAACAAACACATGCCAAGTCCTCCTGTCACGTGCCATCATCTCAAGTTCTTTCCATGTTCTCCTCATCATTTTCACCTCTGTTTCCAACTCTCTTCTCCATGTACTTCTTGGTCTTCCTCTGCCTCTCTTGCCCTGGGGGTTCCAGAACAAGGACTGCCTTGTAATGCTATCAACAGGTTTCCTCAGTGTGTGTCCTATCCATCGCCATCGTCTTCTGTCTGTCATTAATAACTATTAGATTTTCGGCGTCTGTTTGTTTAGTCGCATGAGATAGTCAAACACAGTCACTTACTACATTACACACAATGAAATAAAAGGGAATTGTATTCCGTTAATTATCAGTCGCCTAGTGCATTTATTAGTCAACTAAACCGTCTCTTTCTGTGTGATAGCGGGTGATTCAATTTACATTATACCTGAAACATCTGGAATAAAAAGAACTACGCGTTATTTAATTCGCTAGTCTTAACACCTAGAAAATTACAGTGAATTTAAGATGCTATAACTTTTAACACTTTAATACGCTTAAGCACAAATTTATATATTACCAGAAATCCAGAAAGAAAACACCGCGAAATATTAACACATCTATTCCCAATGGTTCTAGATAACGTGTTTAGACTCTCCGAAAAAAAATCTGAGCGACTCTGATAATGATTTAAGAAAGACGTAGTTTATATACGATCATGTTGTTATGATCTCTAGAAGATGTGAATTCTCACACTCCGTTTCCCAGCAGAGAAATCTGAAACTACGTTTCCCAGATCAAGGGTTTAACGGACGCTTCTGTCGGCCGTTGCTAATCGACAACAATCGAGATCAAAGGATTTGCTCCCCTTAAGAGAATATTCAAAGGCCGTTACCCTCCCACGTGTTTTCCACGTGCGATCTGCTCGTTATCGTTATATTGACAGATCCGCTCGCGTGAGAAACTTGCATAAACGAACGTGGTTCGCCCCCTGCTATGAATGACAGGTTGCGAAAGTTGGTAAACAAGCTCGATTGATATGGTCAAGTAAAAAAAGAGGCGTGGATTAAAAGGTGAGCCAGACCGGCAGAGAAATGCGTGACTTTGTTAGCGAATCCTAAAACTACGCTGAGGTCACGAAAGGCTGTCGGATACAGGAGGCTTCATTTCCATTATACGTCACAGTTGTATGAGTACGCAAACTCCGTGTCTTATCGGAGATTTAAGCCGAAAGCGCTGACACATGTACGTGTTAATCTGCCGCGCCTATAACCACAAATCTGGTTAGCACTCCTAGCAAATGTGATATTAATCACCTACAGGGTGATTTGATAAAATCAAATATCTGCTACTTAGCAGGAAAAAAAATAAAGAAAGAAAGAAAGAAAGAAAGAAAGAAAGAAAGAAAGAAAGAAAGAAAGAAAGAAAGAAAAGAAAGAAAGAAAGAAAGAAAGAAAGAAAGAAGTGCGATAATTGACAGCACCTAATAAAAATCAGTGCCACAAATGTACCGATACTGCCGGAGAGAACCAAAGATCGATAGAAGTCGTCCATTTTGTCCCACATTCCACCATCTCATCTATCTCAGAACTTTTACCCTCGATAAGAATTAATCTTAATCCCAGTAGGCAAAAAACTATCTTTACATTTAAAATGAATAGTTTTATATTTAACTTCAGTTCAAAATGTTAACAATATAGTTTGAATATGTTTACATTTACATCGGTTGAAAAGGTTGTAAACTTTCATTACAGTTAGAGTGAATATGTTTTACATTTACACTGGTTGAAAAGGTTAATAATATAACAAGTAAGTACATCATTTTTTTCATCATTCCCTTTCTACTCCATATGGAACTTGAGACTACCTCTGCGTTTGGTTCTTTTCTTTATAAGAAACTCGCAATAAAGCAGTCACCAGCATTGGCAGTGGTGGTTCATGAAATCATCATTCTATATGCTGAGGTTGCCAGCCTCAAATGACTTGGACATCAAATAGCAATTTTCACATATTAATTTTGACCGGGCCGATCTTGTTTTTTCCTGCGTCTTAATCTTAGCAAAGCCGAGAAGCGCAAAGCAAAGATGATCAATTATCACAGAAGGGGGTGCAAAATTGATAAGAAAATAACCACTATCTGCTTGAGAGCAGAGATTTAAAAAATGGGCCGACTACGGAAATTGCGAGTGATTTAGTACACACAAAAATGTAACTAAATACTGCGGGAGAGGAAAAGAGATCGACCTAATGATTACGTGACAGACCCCCTATCCTAAGAAATTTATAGAATTTCCAGCTTTGGGGCGGTGACTTTTCCGTGGGTTTTGCTGTCCACTTGGTCGCCCATTTCTCTCTACGGAGTTATTCTGCCGACAGTGCGTACAGTTTTGGACGTATTGCGGTAAATCCACTCTTTGCCCTGGCCAAAACGGATGTGCGTTTGTATTGCACATCGTTTTGCCTACTGACATGTGTCTCTGAAAGCGATACATGTCCAGCTCTCATAATCTGAGATCCTAATGGTAGTGGCACGACGATTTGTCGGGTCCCAGGTCTTGTTCTTTTAAACAGAACTCCAACCACATGGTAAAAGGTTCCAGCCGAAGTATGGGCCTGTGTTCTGTGCCGTTGTTCAGAGCAGGGCGCTAAAGTTACATCATCGTTTTGCGCTCTTTTCAGCTCTGTTGAGCTCAGAAGAAGTGGTGAGTTAAAGTCACAGCTCTCCAAATTTGGGAGGTGTGTGCTCTGTTCCGTCACCTTCCTCGTAGCTAAATTATGGTTTTCACCATTATGGTTTCCCAAGCTATGGCAGTCCCAGCAATCGTACACGTACTGTAGAATATCTCGTTGCATGTCTGGCCAGAAGTATTTTAAGGAAACATGACGTAATAAAGTACGTGTACCTCGATGAGGTTGCAAATGAGGTTTATACAATTGCTGCATCAGATGGTTCTATATGAGAGTGGGACAACTAACTGTCTCTTTTTCCTGACCCGTCTGTAAACTAAACCTGTCTTCCTATAATATGCTCCCTGAGAAGTATGGGAGCAGTTTCCATACAACCTACTAAAACAAGACTTTAGGGTTTTATCTTCTCTATGTGCTTTCTTCAGCTCCGATTTGTTAGGGCTGGTTAGAGATGAGAGCTCAGGGGCGGCTGGGGCGTTTTCTGGATTCTCTCTCTCTCTCTCTCTCTTGTGTTTATCTAGGTTTCTGTGAAGGATTCCCAAGGAAGACATATTTTCTCCCTAGAATAAGAGGGTAGACTAAATCGTCTAAAACTGCGGCATTGATTTTGCCCTGTACATATCGGGTTGAAACATCAATTTCCGCGACTGAAACAATCATAGGCTCTATGCTCTTCCGGGGCCCCTGTATCTCTACAGTTTCACCAGTTTATTGGTGGGCCTTCGCCAAGGATGGAGAAACTAGAGCCGAGTACTCTAAACCCGAATCATTTAAACAACGTATAGTGTGTTTACGAACAGTTACGTTTTCACTAATGGGAAGATGACAAGGGCTTTGTGCGTATATCTGCAAGTCATGTTTCTCTGTCGACCTCTTCACTATACACGCAACGCTAAAAGGCCCTATTTTCTGCCGATGTGAAATGTGTGTCATTTTTTAAATAAGATGGAAAGGAATTACATCATTACCGAAAAATAAGTGACGTCATCAGGAAATAACGTAAAAATAGAACAACATAATTATTTTCTTACCATGTTTTGGTGGGTTACTTGCTCGTGTGTAATCGGGGGAGGGGGTGGGGGGAGGGAGTGTTGAGCCTTCACATCACTAGGTCCAGCTGGGAGAGGTAAGGTGACCAGTTCAATTTACACCTGGGTAGTGGTGCGTGACGCCACCGTGTTTCGAACCCAGTACCTTTGTTGCGAGAAACCAAAGCGCTAACCACTCTGTCAATCGGATACTCTATTTGCACGTGCAGTACAACAATATTACCAGGACCCGACAAAAACGGAGTTTCTCGTTTCACCGTACTTAAAGAACTTCGAGTTATCTCCTTTAATCCTCTTTAATTAAGTGCTGAGTATGAAGACAGAATCTGTCTGCTGCTTGTTAAGTTCTTGGAATTCCGCAGGCTTCAGGGAAAACGTGACTGGGATTTATTTTCGAAGACGCTCCCATGAGGGCAAAGGTTTACTCAGAACAGAAGGTATAGGCTGACTAATAATGTAGAAACATTAGCAACAAATGTGGCATGGATCATGTTCCGGTGAAATGGGAGAACGCAGTCATGCGGAATTAAATATGGAGTGAGAATATGGTCCAATTAACTGACCAAGAGCGCTCGAGAAGTAAAAATGGCAAGGAATTTATCTTAATTTAGCCAGTTTTAAACGTTTACGATAAATAAGGGTTCGAATGTAATTTTGGGGAAATAATGAAACAGTAAAAAAAATAGCGAAACAGAAAGAAAATAAGCGTTCCATTGATTCATTACGTTTCTGCCCCCAAAGGCGCGTGCCATCAACTTAATTTTTTTTTCATATCTTCCTCATCAATTTGATTTCGTGTCCACTTCTGGTCAACGTGTGTTTTAATTAACCAAAACCCAAATCCATAACGAATCAACAACAAATTTTGTTTTCCTTCACTAAATTTTTTGTATTCTTTTTCTACATGTGTGTTTAATATGACATAATCATCATCATCATTATAATCATCATCTTCATCACTACTTTTAGTTCCACGTGGAGTATATTTCTTCAGCAAGAACATTACAAGGTTTCCTATCTTGTGCCATCCGTTAAAGGTCTTTCCATATATTCTTTCTCATTTCATGGTTGTCTCTTGTGTCTTTCTTCATGTCTTTGTGTGCGTGTTTTTTTTTTTTTTTTGGTCTCTCTCTTTCTCTTTCCCTGTCGATTACTCAACAGAGACTGTCTTGTGTACAACTGTCTATCTCGATGTGAGTGTTATACAGGGTGATTGAAAAGTAACTTCCTATTTTTAAACCGTTGTTTCTTCACCCCTATACAACTAATATTGTTGTTGGAACTTGGAATGTACGCACGCTATATGCGTGTGGAAAAGTCAAAGAACTAACACATGAACTTGTTAACTCGTGGGACATCCTGGGCCTAGCAGAAGTCAGATGGACAGGATTAGGTGAATCAATAACGGATGATGGTCACAAAATTTGGTTTAGTGGAGATGAGTCTAAACATCAGCATGGAGTAGGTTTTATCGTACATAAAGATAGATTGAACTCTGTCATCAGCTGCACCCCAATAAATAGCAGGCTTATCACCATTCGTATTGCAGCACATCCAAAGAACATCTCCATCATACAGGTATATGCCCCCACTACTGACTATAAGGATGAGGCAATTGATACATTTTATGACAATCTGGATGAAGCAATTAAGAAAATTCCAAAGAAAGATCTTCTCATCGTGTTAGGTGATTGGAATGCTAAAATAGGGCCAGATGCATACGGTCACTGGGCTGGTACAGTGGGGAGATTTGGGACAGGTGAAACCAACGATCGAGGACTAAGGCTACTAGAATTTGCCAGCAACTATAAACTAACCATTGCAAATACACTATTTCCTCATAAGTTATCAAGAAGAACAACGTGGCATGCCCCAAAAAACTGAGATACATGGCCAAATTGATTTTATTCTTGTATCCAAAAGATTCAAGTCCAGTATTAATAAAGCCAAGACTAGGACTTTTCCTGGCGCCGACATTGGTAGTGATCACGACATGGTATTGATGACGCTCAAGCTTAAACTTAAAAAGAACTATAATCAAAATAGATGTTCTCAGTTAAGATTCAATTTAGACAAACTGAAAGATCCAGAAATCGCGGGAATCTTTGAGGCAACTGTTGGAGGAAAATTCGCAGCTCTCAACTTTTTGGAGGATGATATCAACTCAATCACAGAGAACATGAAAGACGTGCTCATTGAATCAGCAACAGAAATACTTGGTAAAAGAAAGAAAATAAACAAACCATGGGTTACAGATGACATTCTGAAGTTATGTGATACACGGCGGGAAATGAAAAAGGCTAAGAAAGAGGTTCCTGAAGCAGCATGGCAATACAGTATGGTGAATAAAAATATTAGGAAGAAAATGAAACAGGCCAAAGAAAAATGGGTAGCTGATCAATGTGAGTCCATTAATACGGAGCTAATAAAAGGTAACAGCAAGGCAGCTTTTGACACATTAAGAAAACTATCAAAAACCCAACAGCCCAGGGTAACTGTCATAGAAGATAGCAATGGGGCTCTGCTCAATGAAAAAACAGCTGTAATGAGAAGGTGGACAGAATATTGTAAAGAATTATATAACTGTAAACTTGACACTGACTTAGGCATATTAAACAACATTAAGTGCGAAAACAGGGAACTCGGAAATGCAGCAATATTACGGGAAGAAGTTGAAGAGGCTATATGTTCGATGAAAGAAGGGAAGTCACCGGGTGTGGATAATATCCCAGCAGAGCTCTTGAAATATGGAGGACCAGATATAGTAAAAATCATGACAACAATTTGCCAGAAGATATGGAGTACAAAAAAATGGCCACAAGAATGGACGCAGTCATTAGTAATACCGCTTCCACAGAAAGGAAATCTAAAAATGTGCAAGAACTACAGAACCATTAGCCTTATTAGTCATCCAAGTAAGGTGATGTTAAGGATACTTTTGAACAGAATAAAACAGAAATCAGAAGAAATCTTGTCAGAGGAACAGGCTGGCTTTAGACCAAAAAGAAGTACCTCAGAACAAATCTTCAATATTAGATTACTGATCGAAAAGCATCTCCAGCATCAACACGATTTATACCATAACTTCATCGATTTCACAAAAGCCTTCGATCGAGTCTGGCATGAAGGCTTATGGCAAGCAATGAGAAAATTCAATTTTGATACCAACATCATAGATATCATTGAAGCACTATACAAGGACGCAAGCAGTGCTGTTTTTGCAAGCAACGACATTGGAGAATTTTTCAAAACAACTGTAGGAGTTCGGCCGGGATGTATCCTGTCCCCAGTGCTCTTTAATATTTATCTAGAACATATTATGCAGGAGGCTCTCTACGATTATAAATCAACCATATCGATTGGAGGCCGACCTCTGTGCAACCTACGTTTTGCTGATGATATTGATCTGAAAGCTGGATCAGAATCAGAACTTCAAGACCTTACCTCTAGACTGGAGAAAGTAACAAGAACGTATGGGATGGAAATTAATATAGAAAAAAGCAAGATATTGGTGAATAGCCATAAGAAACATGTTCCGACCAACATTACGTTAAATGGGCAAACGTTAGAAGAAGTTAACACCTTTAAATATCTCGGGTCCACTATATGTAGTGATGGAAGATCAAGTAAAGAAATCAAGACAAGACTTGAGATGGCCTCAGCTGCCATGACAAGGTTGAATGTGATCTGGAAAAGTAACATCAGTTTTCCTGTGAAGATCAAATTATACAAATCACTTGTATTATCTATTCTCTTGTATGGGTGTGAGAGTTGGACACTCACTGCAGATACGGAGCGAAGGATTCAGGCTTTCGAGCATAAATGTTATAGAAGAATTTTGCGCATTTGCTACAAAGAGCACAAAACAAATGTCTATGTTAGAGAGAAGATAAACACCTATGCAGGCCACCAAGAACCACTTTTGTCAATAGTGAAACGTCGAAAGCTTGCCTGGTTTGGGCATGTAACTCGTCATGACTTCCTTTCGAAAACGATCCTTCAGGGAACAGTCGAAGGTAAACGGAGAAGAGGAAGGCAGAGAAAATCCTGGGCTGATAACATCAAAGAATGGGCAGGATACGGTTTTTCCACACTTGTATGCATTGCTGAGAATAGAGAGCAGTGGAGGACCCTGTCTGCTGATGCTTCCACCATGGCACCCCTACGACCCATGACGGGTTACGGGCTGAGATGAGATGATACAACTAATTTATATGAAACAAACATTAAGATCAATAGAAACAAAAGTCATTTTATGACATGACATGCCATGTCTCATTAACATTAACTCTGAGCGTGAATTTGGCTTCCTCAACACACGACTTCATAGCCACAGTTTGTTGTTTATGTCTATTGTAACGTACATATATTGGGAATTTTAGGTGCATTGGCATTCCCCCAGACCCTCTGCTCTCGAGGCATCTGTTTCCCTTATATAGTCACAAATGACTAAAAGGGAACATGGATTGGAGGACAAGTTCCGTATCCTACTAGTGACAGGCGGTTGTTACTGGTGTCAGACTGTAGCGGCCAGACCGTTTCTCTGACGTCCAGGCCGGGTCTTGCTGAATGGGCAACTGCTCGATCTACCATTGCCCAATCTCGTGCCACCGAAAGTTATTTCCGGAGGTACGCTCCTATGGTCAGTAATGACTGGAAAGGAAGATAGTTTTAAATGTCTATTGTAACCTACGAATGTTGGGAATGTTAGATGCATTTTTTAATGTCTATTGTAACGTAAGCATATTGGAATTTTT
Organism: Oreohelix idahoensis; assembly: GCA_024509875.1. Lineage (NCBI taxonomy): Eukaryota > Metazoa > Mollusca > Gastropoda > Stylommatophora > Oreohelicidae > Oreohelix > Oreohelix idahoensis. The sequence continues at coordinate 73,972 of JAMPIV010014084.1, forward strand.
AAATGCATTTTTTTGGGTGTCTATTGTAAGGTACGTGTACTGGGAATTTTAGTTGCTTCTTTTTTTTTGGTGTCTATTATAACATACGTGTACTGGGAATGTTAAAGACATTTTTCTAATGTCTATTGTAACGTACGTGTATTGTGATTGTATATGCATTTGTTTAATATCCATTGTAACGTACGAATATTGGGAATTTTAGATGCATTTTTAAAATGTTTGTTGTGACGTACAAATATTGGGAATTTTAGATGCTCCTCCCCCCCTCCCCCCCATAGATATTATTTGTCAAATGGCAGCTATTGTTCCTTTTTATTTGTTTAAATTGTTTCCATTAAATACAAGTAGGGCCTAATGATATTTTAAAAAACGTAAAAATAGAAAGCGACTACACCATTACCTTGTAGAGTTGTTTTTTTTTTTTTCTTTAATCCCAACCACCGCATCATGGGAGTATTTTGGTGCAAGCTTCTTGTGCGGAGGCAACAACTGTGGTAGACTCATGTTCCACAGAGAACTAAAAATGGGAGGAGAAAGAGACACGAGTTATTTTCTTCATCGTTATCAGACAGCTACCTACGGGGCATAGGTCGTTAACCAGCTTACACTTTAAACAGCAGATGTGGGAATTATTGATTCTTCTTCTTCTTCGTTCACTCTCAGACGTCTACGGGAATACGTTCTTCTTCGTTCACACTCAGACGTCTGCGTGAATACGTTCTTCTTCGTTCACTCTCAGATGTCTACGTGAATACGTTCTTCTTCGTTCACACTCAGACGTCTACGTGGATACGTTCTTCGTCGTTCACACTCAGACGTCTACGTGAATACGTTCTTCTTCGTTCACACTCAGACGTCACCGTGAATACGTTCTTCTTCGTTCACTCTCAGACGTCTACGTGAATACGTTCTTCTTCGTTCACTCTCAGACGTCTACGTGAATACGTTCTTCTTCGCTCACTCTCAGACGTCTACGTGAATACGTTCTTCTTCGTTCACTCTCAGACGTCTACGTAAATACGTTCTTCTTCGTTCACTACCAGGCGTCTACGTAAATACGTTCTTCTTCGTTCACTCTCAGACGTCTACGTGAATACGTTCTTCTTCGTTCACACTCAGACGTCTACGGGAATACGTTCTTCTTCGTTCACACTCAGACGTCTACGTGAATACGTTCTTCTTCGTTCACACTCAGACGTCTACGTGAATACGTTCTTCTTCGTTCACACTCAGACGTCTGCGTGAATACGTTCTTCTTCGGTCACACTCAGACGTCTACGTGAATACGTTCTTCCTAGTTCACTCTCAGACGTCTACGTGAATACGTTCTTCCTAGTCCACTCTTAGACGTCTACGTGAATACGTTCTTCTTCGTTCACACTCAGACGTCTACGTGAATAGTTCTTCTTCGTTCACTCTCAGACGTCAACGTGAATACGTTCTTCTTCGTTCACACTCAGACGTCTACGTGAATACGTTCTCCTTCGTTCACACTCAGACGTCTACGTGAATACGTTCTTCTTCGTTCACTCTCAGGCGTCTACGTGAATACGTTCTTCTTCGTTCACACTCAGACGTCTACGTGAATACGTTCTTCTTCGTTCACACTCATAGGTCAACGTGAATACGTTCTTCTTTGTTCACACTCAGACGTCTACGTGGATACGTTCTTATTCGTTCACACTCAGACGTCTACGTGAATACGTTCTTCTTCGTTCACACTCAGACGTCTACGTGAATACGTTCTTCTTCGTTCACTCTCAGACGTCTACGTGAATACGTTCTTCTTCGTTCACACTCAGACGTCTACGTGAATACGTTCTTCTTCGTTCACACTCAGACGTCTACGTGAATACGTTCTTCTTCGTTCACACTCAGACGTCTACGTGAATACGTTCTTATTTGTTCACACTCAGACGTCAACGTGAATACGTTCTTCTTCGTTCACTCTCAGACGTCAACGTGAATACGTTCTTCTTCGTTCACTCACAGACGTCTACGTGAATACGTTCTTCTTCGTTCACTCTCAGACGTCTACGTGAATACGTTCTTCTTCGTTCACACTCAGACGTCAACGTGAATACGTTCTTCTTCGTTCACACTCAGACGTCAACATGAATACGTTCTTCTTCGTTCACACTCAGACGTCTACGTGAATACGTTCAAAGAAAGCAGTGGTTAGTCTGGGGATGTTGATATCTCCGTAGAGTTTTTCTAGTAATGGCACTGGTGATGGCAATATGCGTTTTCTCTATTCCTAATGTGTTGGGCACCTTTGAAGTAGATGATCAACAGTCATTATATCAGTGCCATAGTTACACTCATTAGTAGGTCCTTTAACTTGTTGAATAGATGGTATTCCAACCTGTTGGAATTATTGACTCCACTGAACCAAAGCAGTAAGGGTCGGTAACCGGTCGATCGAAATGTACCAGAGATCTCATTTGATAGATATCTACGCGATGACCCAAAAACGGGGGGGGGGGGGGGTCGTGGAATATTCTAATCCACATATATAAATTATCAAGGAAATATAAAGCCTAATAAATACATATAATAAATAAAGGAAGAAGAATGGTAAAGAACAGTGCTGTCACAATGACAGTACTCGAAATCCCCTTTGTTTTATGCTTCGTCTGCAAATTGTAACGTTTCCACGTTAAATATAGGCCTTCTGCAACATACACGCGTTTCCCAAACACACAATAAAATGTGCTGCCTTTCTAAGAAAAACCTTGAAATATGCAAGTTGACCTAAATTTTAAATTCCATTCATGTCTTTTTCTACACTGCGTTACCAAAACGAACGAACAGATGGACTAAAGGATAAAGAGAGAGGGAGGGCTGAAAATCAGGAACGCAGGCAACACGCGTCGCGCGATACACAAATGCTGCCATCACGCGTGTAAGACTACATGCACTAATTTTTTTTTTTCAGACGGACAGTGATAAAATACACTACCCTTCCCAGACAGCACATCTTCGAAACAGGAGGTAGAAAATACATATTTTGAACGCAGCCACGTAGCTCTTTTAAATTTGGATATTTGGGTTCCTTAGTGCTTGCTGACAAAGAATATGTAAAACGTTACGCAAATAGTCCAGGAATTAATAAATTATAACCAAAATAAAATAGTGGGGATGCCTGACAACACAAAATCATTTCTGCTCATAAAATTTTTTATAACGTGTTTGAAAAAAACCTTACGTTACATAAATAGCCTACCATGTAAACTCCAAATTGATTGGAGCGCAACAAATGAAAAACTAACCACGATTGGTCGGGCTATAAATACTATCTTGGTTGTTAGGGGAGACGTGAAAAGGTAACATTTTTTCAAACACTTGTCGAAACGTGGCCTCATTGGCTAGACTCGCTGATATACTCACTTAGGAGCGTTAGTTCGAGACCACTAGTGCAAATAAGCTTGATAAAGCGACAGTGCGTTGAAGCCAGCTCACATTTTTGCTAAAATAAAAGCCTGGAACATAAGCAGATGGGAATTTGTGCCAGTAATTGTGCCAGAATTCATTGCTAATCAACGTATCTGTGTTTATTTCCATGAAATTGTGGTAAGCTTGAACCATTCAGTATCTTTTAATGAAAATTGAATGTAAATTGTTAATTTATGCCTGTATATATATGTGTAGTTCAGTGGCAAACAAGAGATAAAGCCTATAATGCTCCAGCCTGAACAGAGGGTGTCGGAGGGAAGTAAAACGGCATGGAATGGCCAAATAGTACACTGACACCTGGATGATTGATTAGACAGAAATAATGCTGGAAGTGCAGAGGCGTGGTAACCATTAAGGAGGTAAATACTGGTATAAAGTATTTCAGATGAAGCTGACAGTTGGCCTAACGCTCTGAACTCAATGTTTGTGTTGTATTGTGCTCCGTGTAGAACTAGAGTATCAATTAGTTATGAAGTAGAAGGTACATCCTTCTTGTTTACAGGGACCGTGGTCTTGATGGTACTGAGCAGCACCTGGTCAGAGCTTTGCTGAATCCAGAGTCGGACAGCATACTCCTTGGTCCATTTAGCTATCAGTGAGGTGTCTCCAGAGCCCAGAGGAGAATTCGAGCAGAGGAGTCCTTTCCTGCCGCCATCACTCAAGATAAGCTGATTTGGCCAGCTGAGCTCAACATTATGTCCCCTCATCTTGAAAGGACTTTGTAAAAATAACATTCAGAGGGGAATTTAATTGTCTTAATATCAGGAACTGAAAACATCTCCAATACTAGTCCCAAAAGACAAACTATTGAAGTCATGATGACAAATACCAACAGAGCTTGAACAAAACAAAACCAGTATTACCTCATATTACCACTACACACAACTGACACACATAGGATATTTTAATAATATATGTCACTACAATATTCATATTGATAAAGTCTGTACATATACTTGTAATTAAAATTGATTGTGATTCCTGGTTCCTTTGTATTTGAATCAGGACACATATACCTTTATGATAACCATGAATACATATTGTTATTTGAAAAGTTATCAGTGACTCCTTAAGATATTCTCATAGAGTGTTATATGTATGTGAGTGTCACAGTGTTGTCAAGAGTAGTGGATTAAATTAAATTGTTTATATGTCTGTTGTTGTGACTTACACTTCATCATACCCATACCCTAGACACATAACGTAGTCATCACACTATTCCAGAATAATTCTGACTGAGATATATAGATATGTGGTAGCAAGTAAGGTTATCTATAATACACTACTCTTAATAGATATAGATACCTTCACAGCTGATCTCAGTCAGTACACTAAGTCCCCTATAAATATTTATAACATCCCACTTCACCACAGGGGGGGGGAGGAGGGGGAAGGGAATTTTTAGCCCATGTAAAACGGATTAGCCCTCTCTCACCTGCGCTTAAAAAGTGTGGTGTCCCCAGATTTAAAGGTAATTTAACTACAATACCATTGCAAACCCACTAGCTGGCTGACTCAAATTTACTTTATTTGTGAATTTCATAAGATAAATAGCGACATATTCTTTGAAGTAAAGTTAACATGAATTCGAATACTTAGGATCAATCATCAACAGCTCTGGCAACTGTGCAGTAGAAATTAAAAGAAGACTTGCAATTGCTTCACATAAACTAATACAGATGAAAAACCTATGGCAAGGCACAAGCAAAGAAACAAAGTTACAGCTGATCAGAGCATGTATATTCCCAGTAGCAACATACGGCTGCGAGACTTGGACACTCAATAAAACAAGTGCAAAAAATGTTACATCATTCGAAATGAAATGCTACAGAAGGATATTGAGAATACCCTGGACAGAAAAAAAGACCAACAGAGAAGTACTGCACTCACTAAACGTAAAGGAAAATTGGCTCCTAAATACCATCGCAATAAGGAAGCTGAAATTTTTCGGTCATATAAAAAGACTTAATAGTCTGGAAAAAATAGTGATGGAAGGCATGGTCCTTGGAAAAAGGGGAAGGGGTCGACCTAGACGACGGTGGACCCAGGACACCACAGAGAGTCTGAACTTGTCTTTGGATGATGCAGGTCGACTTGCCCAGAATCCTGATGCGTTCAGAGCAGCTGTAATGTAGACAACGTTCTGGAAAGAATACTTCACATGATGATGAAAGTTAACATTCGGTATAATGTCTTTTACATTCAATTTTCCACCTTCCTGGCGTGGGCTTGCAGAACTAGATCTTGCGGCAGAGATGGAGGTTGTATAGAGGCTGTAATTATTCCAAATATACTAAAACCTAAAAACATGCATTATTTTATCACATCCGACTTTTCAAATCCCCTAGGTTACGAGTCTTCACTGTTTTTTTTTACCTTGTGCCAGGTAGTGAACGGTGCATGTCTTTTTCAATTGCATTGTATACCGGGTGTTGGTGATGGAGGGGTTTGGTGGTAGCTTTGACGTCCGCAGGTCTGCTAGTGCGAGGCATTCCATTTGATCAAAACAGATCTTCAGACAGCTTCTTTAACCTTTAAGCTCCCAAAGGAGCAAAGACCTTCAACAAACTTCTGCCAAGTCTTCCTGTCACGTGCCATCAGGTCAAGGTCTTCCTGTCACGTGCCATCAGGTCAAGGTCGTTCCATATCTTCTTCATCCCCTTCATGTCTGTGTCCATTTCTCTTTCCCGTGTGTTTTTTTTTTTTTTTTTGGTCTTCCTCTACCTCTCTAGCCCTGTGGACTCCAGAACGGGGATTGTCAGGTAATACTATCAACAGGTTTTCTCACAGTGTGCCCTATCCATCACCAGCGCCTTCTTCTCATTTCCTTTTTCCACTGGCGCTTGTTTAGTTCTTGTCATTAGTTCCACATTAGTCATACCACTTCAATACTTCTGTTCAACGCAAAGATCCCTTTATGAAAGTTTGTAGCATTTTGGTTGTTGCTTTTTGTTGTTCTCGATGTTTCAGAGCAATACAACTGACTTGACATTGGAATTGAAAGTTATTATTCTTGTGTTGGACCTAACCTCTTCTGATTTTTATTTTTATAGAGCTCAGTGTTTCTAAAGTATATCCCCGCTTCTCCTGAGATGCCTACCGCTGCCGTAAAGCATCCAAGTACATTAATCTTTTGAGATCCAGCACGTGAAGTGAACATTTTATTTGGTGCCATATTTTACTTCTTCATTGTCTACCAACCTTCCTACCCAACGTTTTCAGGGCTGTCCTATCTCCTGCCAATTTCTCTTCCAGTGTTTTATGTTGTACTGCTGTCTAGTACGGATTAAGTGAATGTAAATATAACCTTATTCATCGTCTTTTTTTTACACGTTTATTGTCTGCTGTAGTTAAATTTCACACAACGTACTTGAAGTTTATTTCTTACGTTGTTGTCTTCTAGTTTTCGGCTGTACTTTTTTTTCTTAGTATATCTTTATACTTGATTGATTTTATACTTGTTCTTATTGTTAGTGCCCGGCTGGCTGTAGGAAACATAGTATTATTGTTCTTATTGTTATGTGAATTTATTTTTGTTTTTGTTTCGTTTTAAAATACACGGTGATTGAAAAGTCACAATGCTTTAAGTTTTTACTTTTTCTGTCTTGTCCATCTGATTTTTTATGAAACAAACGTCAAAATAAAGAGATTTAACTGTTGTTTTATTATATAAAATGGTTTATCACTTAAACTTCAAAGCTGTCACGGATTGCCTCCCCTGCTTTGCAGTAGTGGTCCAACAATGGCCAAAATTCAAGAGTATCTAAATGGGTCGTCAAAGGTGTCTACCTTTGCACAAGATTACTTTTGGCAGAGATGTAGATAGAAGTGTAATGACGCTTCTACCTTAAGGGTGAATTCACAAGATAATTCAGAAGTCAAGAACAATGCTGCTTAGCGCTGAACATTTGTTAATTTATATGTGTCCGTCGCCTTTTGTGACGGATATAAGGAATGGTTTTTAACCCGTTCAAGCCCCCAGCTGAGTTAATTCAGCGAATTTTCTCTTATAATGGTATAGCTCTGTTTAGAGTTAAATATACATCTAGATGTATATATAAATAAATATATATATATATATGAAATATTATGGCTCATACGTTTGCTTTCATACATGTAATAACTGAATGAACTATGTTTGTTTAGTTTTAAAATAACAGGTAACAAATTTAATAATCACTTAGTATTAACAGTTTAAAATAAATAAGATGCTGATGACTTTTTGGAATCAAATTAACTCTTCACGGAGATTTAGGGTGAGGATATAGTCAAAAAATTAGTATGTCCAGTTGCTGATGCCTTTTTATAAGCACTTAACGTTTAGGTGAGTCCTGCAGCTGTGATTTTCGTCACTTCTTGGTGATGAGTGTACTTCTCTCACACGAGTGGCGTAGTAACTACAGTATTTCGAACCGTCAGATAGCTTGTAACCTCGAACTTTGGAAAAATAGGAAAACAAATGCCTCTGCTAAGTACATTTGTGGACACCCAATTAACAGGCGCATTCTCTCTGTCCACCCACCAATGTTAATCTCTCAGAAGAATTAAATTCCCGAGTACACAGTGTAGCTAAGGGAAGATGAATCAAATTCACCATATTCCTCTGGGTATTAACTGGGAAAATGTGTCTGGACAGCGCGAATAATGAGTTGCCTGAGTTACAATTAACAAAGTGCATATATCTCACAAAATATTATAACTTTAGGCACATGTGATGTAATCATCAGTCATCACTGCTCCATTCGGAGTATGCGGTCACCTCTGCTGTCGGTTTTCCGCACGACTAGTCAGAAGAAATCAGCAGCGCTTGCTGTAGTGGTTTATGAATATACTAGTTTCAAATGTTGAGGTTGCCAGCCTCATATATAACCACTTAGCAAGAAAACATGGCAAAATTACATTTGTAAAATAATTGTTACACTTACCCCAAAGTTTTGGGAATACACAATCTCCTCGCGCAGGGTAGAAAGGACACGAGCAATTTAGGTTAAATGCTCTCTAGCCACTTTGTCTGGAAATTTTGAATCTCTTTTATGACGGGTAATCTGCGAAACACTTGGTCTTGGAAAGTTTCTCTTATGACGGGTGATCCAATTCCTTAGGGTTCCAGTCTTGGTAGTTAAAGTCCTGGTCCCTAAGGTTTTTCAGTCTCTGTATTTATAAAGGCGGGCTTACTTTTTAAGGTATTAAGTTTCCCAAATAATTCGATCTGTCACTTATAATATAGGAATTCTAAATCCGATGTCTCTCTGGCTTCTGGGAGTCGCTCATATGACGTGCGCTGCAGTCTCTCTGTTCTGTGTCTCTGATTTCACTACATTATATGTGCAGTTCTCAGTTTAAATCACAGATGGTGCTTCCGTCGGATGTTCCAAAGGATAAATAGTTTATTCCGGCTTCTTACTTTAATCCAATCGTAAGCTCTTTTGCACTATGTGGGTGGCGGTGTTTTAATTCAAAATATCCCCCACGTGTTTTAAAATATTAAATTCTCTTTCAAATCATGCGGTAATATTTCCGCCGGCTCACAACATGTGACCATGTTTGCCTGGCGTAATGTCTTCCGTCAAGATGTCTACCCAGACAGATTATCTGTAACAACCATGGATAGTCCCACAAAAGCAATAAACGCATCTACCCTTTGTGTAATCTGGCAGACAAACAGACACCGACGTCGGCAACCCAGACAGACAATCTTGGGTTCTTTTCATGACGATCGGACGAGACCGTGTTGTCACCAGCTTTTCACCTGGGGTCAAATGTCGGACCGACGCGTTTCAAAAGACTGAGAGAATAGATAAGCTTCTGACTGGTATAATTACCTGGTATTATCGCATTTACCTTGCGGAACGTTAAAATCCCCGTGTAAAGCAGATACGTCCGTGGGGAGTAGAGTGTTAGAGACTTCACCCTACTAGATCCAGCAAAGAGCAAAATAATGAAAATGCATGATTTATGCCAAATAAAAGCGATTGGTGAGAAAAATGAAGAAAAAGAAATGATACTGCCGTAGGGCTGAAGATGTGAGAAATCACACAAAAGAGCATGTACAGACGTTCTGTGACAAAAGCTCAACGTGAGATTCGACCTGTCCAACACACGCCCGTTGTTGTTATTTAAGTAGGGCCGCTGAGCTTCTCGCTCTTTCGCGGCCAATGACAAGTTGAAGGCTCCTTGGTATTATTTACACTGCAGATCTAGGCTTTTCCTGTGGCTTTTCTTCCATTTCGAAACATGTTGAGTTGAAGTCATGAATCAGTTTCTCCAGCTTGACTTGCATTTAAAGGATCATCACATCTGGTCCAAAGCTGGAAGAAGAGCGTAGCATACTGTGCATTCCCAGTCATCCAAGGGGGCTCTCCAAATATGCAGAGCTAAGATACTGGGCTCTGGTTCTGGGCTCTCCCAAGGAATTGTCACGTCACACACAGTCATTTCTCAGCTCCCCCTGCCTATCATGGGTCTACAGTGAGATCCTCCTGCATGCAGTCAACCAGATAAAACCAAGAGTTACGTATACGGCTCAAGTGACTCCTTAATACACACGCCTTTATAGCAGGTATTTTATTTTTTATATTTTGCTCTCCCTTGTTAATTCAGTTTGTTAGCCATTTTTAAAATATGCTTTCTTGTATTTTGTTTCCGGAAGTAAGACACAAAATGTATTAGTAAAATATAAAATGACAGGTATCTCTCCTTGTACTTACTTACGTAGTCGTTCCTTTTCTGCCGTGAGGTGTAGATGTTTGGAAGAGAGTGCGCCATACTATCATATCGGCTGTCTTTCTCCTGGCCTGGTCCATTCTAGTCCTCGGTCCTTCATATATTGTCTAATTTTGCATCTTGTATTGACATGTATTTCGTTTATATCTCCAATAGGTGTATAAAAATGTAATGGTAGTCCCACAGCAGATATTGCCGTAGGAGAATGACGTGTCAGAGACTTCACTATGACAGGTCCATTATGCAGAGGTGGGGTGACCAGGTGCCTTCATCGCTGCCGTTTCCTTTCCTAACTCAAGACGTACCTATTTACAGCTGGGTAGACTGGAGCGTTTCGATACCGCGAAATACTTATATGGGGGATATAAACATTACAAAATAGGAAGTGTCATTTTTAATCAAGGTAGTAAGAAATGTAACCTTATTTACTCATTAATTCATAGATTCAATCAGTCTCTATGTAACCCTCCTTCTGTTGTTTAAGAGTCGGAGTGGCTAAGAGGTATGGCGTCTGCCTCTCATTCTAAAAGCGCAAGGTTCGCTCCCAGTCTTCTTTGATCCTTGGCCGCCGCAGTCAGTGGCCCATCACGCCTGTTGGCGTCTTGTAAACCACCAATAAATTGCTTCCACTTTGCTCGGTCGGCGGCCATCCTCCGTGCTGTGCTTTTGGTTCATTCTTTGCATGTCAGCCTTCACAGTTGGCCGTCAAGTTGTTTTTGGTCGCTTGGCGGGGTTGTCGCACGGAAGGTCTGGGGTTCGAGTCCTGGGTAAGCCACTCACGTCTGTTGTTTTTCTGTTGTCTAGTGTTCTACTTCTTTATTTCTTACGAGTGCCTAAAAACATACCTTTATGTTTGTCTAATATTTATTTACTGTTTACAGACCTCGGGTTTCCCTTCCTTATGTGTTATAAATGTTTTTGGTCGGCCTCTCTTTCGCTTTCCTTCAGGGATCCATAGTGTAGCTGTACTTGTGATGGCATCGGGGTCTCTTATGAGGACATGGCCAACACAACTCCGGCGTCTGCCAGCTATGATCGTGTGCCTGTCCTCTTGGTTGCTCCGAGTAAGCAGTTCTTGGTTGGTGATGGTATTTGGCCAAAATATTCGGAGTATTTTCCTTAGGCAGTTTGTGTGGAAAGAGGACAATTTCGACATTTCCTTCTCTTTTACTCTCCAGCATTCTGCACCATAGAGAAGCACAGAAAGTACACAGCTCTCATATAATCTTAATTGTGTGTTTGCACTCCCAGTACGGGGAATGTAATTGATGGAAATTTTATTCAGAACCAGTGGCTTCTAAAGATGTCATACTCCCCCCTGATCTCCTGGATAGTGAGATCGAATGCCTAGTCTTCTCGGATAAAGGCAAAAAAATAGGAGCTCCCGTGTGCAAGTTGCGCACGTTAAAAACCCTTTGGCAGTTGGAAATAGTAAAGAGTCGATCATACGACCGCTGCCCTGGAAAAATTTAAAAATTAAGAAACCTATCCACCACAAAAAGTATTTATAGAATGTGTTATTCCTGTATACACACACTGGGATCCTCGCTGACGCTACGAAGTTCGTGCACTGTGCTGAGATCCTCCTTGTGTGATCGAAGGGAGGAGGTCGCAGCACTGATGAAGTTGTCCGTGTGCAATGAAGATGGTCCTTAAAACCAAAGCCAAACTGTGGTTTAACGTCTATTGAGATCTGCGAACTATTCTGCTCTGTTGGTTGAATCACCTATGGCCGTTCTCTGTCGTAACGTTTTAATAATATGTTTATATGTGTAAGACTCTATCCACTATAATATATTAATTAGTTTTCGTACTAATATTCGCATGTTTGAGTAATAGCGACAGCTGGCACATCACTGCATTGGCTTTTATACATTTTATTTCACGTTCTCGGTCATGTCTTCTATTTTATGTAACAAATGCTTCCTAGATATTTGATCTCTTATAGAACAAAGTGCAATGATTGTTCTGTATGGTCATTGTACTCGTATAAAATTCACATCCCGGCCTAACCATTACTTGTGCATAACACCACACAACGCCCCTTCCTCACTACCATTACTAGACTTCATTTACTAGAATCTAACACCCACTGTTTTATTTTTCTATTAATAATTTATATAACACATTTAGATAACATAAAAGAGAAGGAAATAGTACTAGACCGTGGTAGTGATAATTCCATCTCAACATAAGAAGATGAAATTTCATAATTACTCGACTAAAATATAGCGACAAAGGAGTCGTCAACAGCTGAAGTCACATAATCTTTGCATTTTTTTACTTTAACCCCCTACTCCTTGTCACACTTCGTCACAAAAAACCCAGATCCCTCTCTTGTGTGACTACACAAATATCTTAACCCACCCCTCCTGTCTCTCCCATTTTTGTTGGTCCTACTGATTAGAAAGAATTAGATCAAATCCAGATTAGTTACCTAGTGCACACAAAATAAGTATCTTTTAAGTAAAATTGCGTTTAATTAATCAGGCTTTTACTATAAAGGTGTTTTGCTGGTCAAATGTTGCTAAATGCATTTTGAATATCACTCATTATGGTTTAATTTAATTTCAAGCTATTAAAAAAAAAAAAGTAAACAAATTAAAAACTGCAGTTCTTACTTATGTTTACGTTTCATTAAATAATGTTGCACTTGAGAGCAAATCCACAAAAATTAACAAACAAACAAAAAACTAAAGTTATCAGTGAATTATGTTTGGTTATCCTTATCACACGGAATAAGTAAGATACGCCTTCACTGAAGGGACTAGACATACATTATCTTCAAGATTAACATCATTGTGAAAGGTGTGTTTTATATTGTATTAAAAATATATATAATTAAAAACAGTTTAAAACAGATAAAGGTTGTAACAATTATCTGATATTTCAGTTGAGATTATAATTTTGATATCAGTCGTCCACGAAGAAGTTGTTAACTATTGTATATATCAAAATAGACTTTGAGGATTTAAGTTACAAAATCTGTTATTTTCCGACATTATTTATGAAAGAAAAATGAGCCTCACTCGTATTGGTTTGTGTGACGTCACATTTTGTCAACCTCCACCCCTTTATTTTCCCCCGTATCGTCACACTTCGTCACAACATTTTTACCTTTCTCCCCCCTCTTCCCCCCCCCCCCCTCTCTCACGGCGTGCCGTCATATGTGGACGACCCCTAAGTGCTGCCTCTTGCTATAGCTATATTCGGGTCTTTTAAAATTCATTACTTTTTCGTCTCTTTCCTGTTGTGTAAGTGTGCTATATCTTGAACGTTTACTTGTGGCGTTTATTTGTTACTAAACCCTGTGTGATCTGTTTCAAAACGTTGACATATTATTTCAACGTATCGTGTTAACGTATGAGAAGTAATTCTTAACTGGATCTGATGTTTCTCTAATGAGGACCACATTAAAGAAACAAAAATCTCAAATCCTGAATTATGCCTTGCTCCCAGTTTTTAAAATCCCTAGCTATATTCGTCTTGATTGGCGATTCTCTTTGAACAGCGCTTGATGCCAAATCTACATCAGAATCAAGCTGGTATTTCTGTGAACTTCTGTTTCGGAAAATCCCAAAGTACAGGGTGTCCATAAATGATGGTACCCTTTTCAAACAATTTATTCTCGGCCGCATGATGTGGTACGAGGATGCTTTCTATTACAAAAGTAAGATAATCTCTGCAAGTTTTTAAGCATACCTTACAAAGACTCAAAAAGAATGTACCTATTTCTTCTTTTTTTTTCACCTTCTTGACCAGTGTGTTGAGAGACATGTAACAATTACCAGTTGCAACTCAACTGCGAAAGTTTCACTTGAAATACCCGCTGCGCGCATTCGCACTTTTTTTGAGTCTTTGTAAGGGATGCTTAAAAACTTGCAGAGATTATCTTACTTTTGTGATAGAAAGCATTCTCGTACCACGTCATGAGGCTGAGAATAAATTGTTTGAAAAGGGTACATTCTTTTATGGACACCCTGTACTTTTAAAAGACTATACACTTGCAACATCTCTTCTGCTTTTTTATTTTTTTTTATTTCGTTTAATGCCTTGCAGGTTCTTGCTGGATTCACGCCCTTTCTTCTCCGAATTGTACTTTTCCGTTCATCTCTAGCCTGTATTTTCTCCCCCCCCCCCCCCCCCCCTCCCCGTCTACTTCACTCGTTTACCATCCAACCCATAGCCTTCTTAAGGTCTACTTTCTTTCTTATATTTAAAAAAAAAAATATTACGCTAGTGTGATTGATCTGGGAGGAACGACATGTTAAATACTTGGATTCTGTAGTTTCCAACTGTTAAAATGTGGGACAAAGAGACTGCTCTTATCACCAGTTTATTTTATGTTATCTTAAATAAATCAAATACGATCAGATCAGAAACTTTCATTTGTGTTAATATTTTTTTCAAAAGAAATCTGTGGCTAAAGATTCGATCCGCGGTAAAATCGAAAATGCAAGCCAACAAACCGTGTTCTGTATTTACATTAACTAAAACTGGAACCATTATACCATTCCCTCTATTCTACGCAAGCACCCATTTATGAAAGTCTGTAGCTTTTTAGTTGTTGTCTTTGTTGTTCTCCATGTCTCAGAGCCATACAATAGGACTGACTTCACATTTGAGTTGAAGATTCAGACTTTCATAAATGGGTGCTTGCGTAGAATAGAGGGATTAAAATAGTATGACAAGGTTACCAACGTGGAACTGATGACAAGAACTAGACAAGTGCCAGTGGAACAAGAGATGAGAAGAAGACGATGGCGATGGATAGGACACACACTGAGGAAACCTGTTGATAGCATTACAAGGCAGTCCTTGTTCTGGAACCCCCAGGGCAAGAGAGGCAGAGGTAGACCAAGAAGCACATAGAGAAGAGAGCTGGAAACAGAGGTGAAAATGATGAGGAGAACGTGGAAAGAACTTGAGATGATGGCACGTGACAAGAGGACTTGGCATGTGTTTGTTGAAGGCCTGTGCTCCTTTGGGAGTGGAGGGTTATGAATGAATGAAAACTGGAACCAATAGGTTTATTATTGCTTACTTTTTTTTTTTTTTTTTTTTTTTTTTTTAATGTGTAGAATGGCACGATCACATTCCTCAAAGTAATGTCTCTAGTCATTTATTCATACTCCCCACAGAGCAGTCTTTCGACAACTGCATGTCAAGTCATCCTGCACTGTGTCGTCTGCTCTTTCCGTGTCCACGTTTTCCCTTTCATGTATATCTCCCATTGTCTTCTTCATGTCTTTTTTTCACTCCATTTTACTCTGTGGATTCCAGAATAAGTATTGCCTTGTAATACTATCAACAGGTTTCCTCATTGTGTGACCAGTTCATCGCCAGCGTCTTCTTCTCATCTCTTACAGCGGTTACAACGCTTTCCTCTCGCGGCTATTACCAGGTTCCGGGATCGAACTCTGGTAGGGTCACGCTCTAGTCTATCCAGCTATAAACTGGTCCATGAATCTATTCCTAAGTTAGGGAAAGCAACGGCAGCAAGAAATGGAACTAGTCACCCCACCGCATAAAAAAAGCTGAAACCTAGTCTGGTGAAGCCTCTAACACTTCGCTCCCCTACGTCAATATCTACTATGGGGCTACCTTTACCTTTAAATTAATGTCTCTAGTCTTCGCTTCAACATTTTTTTATTGCTACTTTTTTCTGGTGCCATTTAGCTATAGCTAGAGTACCTAGAAAATCCTTTCTTGTGTTTCTTATTATCTTTTTAAAATCTTGGTCGATTTGGCTATTAGTTACACAGCTTTTTCCAAGTGACACAGTATTTACTGGTCACGGAATGATACCGTCTTTCTGGCAACGGAAACAAGATGAGACGGGCTTCTACTTTCTCAGAGGCTCACACAAATAAATGCTTGTCTGCTCCGTTCTTCTAGAAAGTGAGCCATCGGGATCCATCTCACGTGTTGTAGTGTACCCTAGGGACGGCTACGTCTGCATTTAATCGAATCTCAATATTCTTGAGCTGATCTTCGTTGTAATAGTTTACGCACATTTCTGTGACTTCTGACGACTGTTTTCAACCGTTGATGTTGTCTGCTGTTTTGACCGCACTAAAATTAATCCACGTTCAAAAATTGTACGCACAGAAAGCATCATGCGTTCAAAAAGTTCAGACATCGTAGGAAAGGTACTAAATAATGGCAACACAAACGCTTTTATTCACAGATCTTGCTCAATGTGTTCACCATTTTGCCATCGTGCACCAATCCAGATGCAATACTCAGTCGGCGTACACAGGCTGAATGATGTCCGGAGTAATGGTGTTACATGCGTCAATAACGCGCTACGATACCAGACTCGTGGGACACTGTATACTTATTTTATATACACATCAATGGTCATCTTCTTTTTGGATCCTTAGCCCCTGACTGACATAACAGTCAATGGTCATCACGTCTAGTGGTGTCTTGTAGGGCAACAACAAACTTCCTCCATTTTGCTCGGTCGTTGGCCATCATTCGTGCCGTGCCCCAACTCTTGTTCATGCTTTGCATCTCAGCCTTCACTGTTCTCCGCCAGGTTGTCCTGGGTCTGCCCCTCTTTCGCCGTCCTTCTGGGGTCCATAGCATAGCAATTCTGGTGATGGTGTCAGGGTCTCTTCTGAGCACATGGCCGGCCAACCCTGTTCCAGCGTCTGCCCGTAATGGTGTGCATGTCTTTTTGACTGCACCGTGTTCCTGGTTGGAGATGGTATTAGGCCAAAACATTCGAAGAATTATCCTTAGGCAGGACGTGGGGAAAAAGAATATACAATGGAATAGGAAAAATCTTCGCACATTGTGTTTTGTTACTTACAAACTAATATTTAAAGAGACGCAGTCCATGCACGCAGAAATACGAAATAAAAGTCGTAGCTTTGTGGGATGGAAGCAGGATGCGAGTGAGATGGTAAGTAAGTGTCACATTTCTTTTTGTAAATTCGTCTTATTTTTTCTAATGAAGAAAAATGGGAAATAGCAGAACCACAATCTCGTGGACGGAATTCAGGCCAAAAAAATAATAAAGAAAAATAAATAAATAAATAAATAAAGACAGTATTGCATCTGGATTGGTGTACGATGGTAAAATGGTGAACCAATGACTGACTCACTGTGTTTACTTTTTGTTAATTGTCTGATAGCTTTGGCACTCTTGAGCCTTGGGGGCCCGAGCCAGTTTTGTCGTCACTTCCCTACTAGCATTCCAGCCATTGTTTTTTCTCCCAGTCTTTGCCTGCAGTGCCGCCCGCAGAATGACATAAAGTGAATACATATCATGTGATACAGCACGTGATGTTGGGATTGTAACAAGACAAAGTAGGTTCTTTTTCTGTCACTTTGTACCAATTATTAAATATATAGGTCACCAGTTGCCTTCCTCGCTTCCAGTGCCGTCCCAAACTGCCAAACAGTCATACACCCAATTTACAGCCGAATAGAGTGAATCGTGATGCCACCATTATATTTGTTCATGATACTTGAAAAAAAAAATATCATGCCCGAACTTCTGTATTTAACGAAACAAATACTGTAAGATATAGGAGACGTGCATCATATTTTCAACAATATTAATACCAAAATATTTTTATTATGTAAAAAGAAATAGCCGAAATAGCTGATTGTACAGTTTAATCATTCGATTATTTAAGGATTGGGTTATTGCCATCATAACACCGATTTTCAAAAAGGGTGACAATCGACAATGTGGAAACCATAGAGGCATATCCCTTCTCAGTGTCCCTGGTAAAATCTACTCTAGAATCCTAGAGCAAAGACTCAGACGCCTAGCTGAGCTACAATTGGATGAGGTCCAGTGTGGATTCCGAGCAAACCAAAGTACTCAAGACCTCATCTTCACACTCAGACAGCTGAGTGAAAAGGCTCTTGAGTATAAGAGTGAGATCCATCTCTGCTTCATAGATCTGGAAAAGGCGTTTGACTGGGTCCACTGGAACAAACTTTGGGACTGTTTGGCAAGGAAGAACATTCCAGCACCTCTGATTCATGCTATACAGAGCTTCTACAAGTCTTGCAGAAATCTCGTGAGGACAGCAAACCGTAAGTCAGAAGAGTTCAGGACCACCACTGGTGTATGACAAGGTGATATCCTGTCACCTTATCTTTTCATACTCCTCATGGACGATGTCATCAAGGCATGTAAGGAGAGAACATGGAAGTATTCAGTGGGGTACTGGAAGATCAGACAGGACTGTATTTCAGAACTGGCATTTGCTGATGATGTTGCCCTGATTGCTAAATCAGAGGCACATCTCCAATCCAACCTGCAAGTCTGGATGGAAGAGCTGGAGAAGAGAGGGATGGTCATAAGCAGCTCTAAAACAAAATCCATGGTGATATCACGAGAGGAAAGAAGACATCAGATTAAGCTGGGAGAACAGGTCCTGGAGCAGGTCGACCACTTTAAATACCTCGGAGCTGTTATAGACCTGAAGGGAGGCATCAAAGAACAGTTGGCAACTCGAAAAGCAGCAGCTGGGAGACTTTTTCAGGCCATAAATCGAAGATTCCTCAGCAAGAGAGAAGTTTGTAAGAAAACAAAGATGACTGTACACCGCTCCACCTATGTCCCAGTCTTGACGTATGGATGCGAGTCATGGGAACTTATTACAACCTACAAAAGCCAGATCCAGACCTCAAAAATGAGATATCTGGGAAAGGTGGTTGAAATAACAAGAAGAGATATGGCCCGCAACCAGAAAATACGTCAAGGCCTAAAATCCCACCCCCTGCAGACCCAGTAGAACAGTCCCAACTAAGATGGTTTGGCCATGTCTGCAGAATGGGAGAAGATCGGCTTCCACGACAAGCATGGGAAACTAAGAGCCAGAGATCCAGACCTCCAGGACGACACAGAGTCCACTGGTAGGACAACATTAGATAATCTTTGAAGGACGAGGACTAGAATGGAACCAGGCCAGGAGGAAGACAGCCGATAGGATAGCCTGGCGCTCTCTCTTCCAAATCTCTACACCTTACGGTAGAAGGGTGTCACAGTGACTGTTAATTTATTTTACCATTCCGTTCCATATGTTATTACTTTTTTAATGTCCTGGTTTCCTCGCCATTTGTATTCTTCTTTTCTTTCATTTTTCACCTTCTCAAACCCCACCCGACGGTTGTTTACGTTTTGGCTGGCTTTCAGTACTAATTCCTTCAACGGTCAGCGTAGCGTAATGTTATCTAAACGCACCTGTGGTTCGTTGACCAGAGAAATATTTCTGTTACGCCTAAAGCGTTTGAACGAGCGAACGGGTTTCTGTGAAGACACGGCTCGTTAGCAGGGACCAATCTTCTGCGGTCGGTAAACAGGTTCTGATCTTCGATTAAACGGGGGAGATAACAATCGCGGTCAGTCTCTGAGTTTTGCCCCTTAGACGAGTTAGAGCTCTCATAATATTATGCATTTCTCTACCTGAAGGAATTTTCTTGCGGTTGTTGACTTCTGATGTCTCTAGAATAACCTTGTCTTGCTCCTCATTACGCATTACGCCGATACATCTGTAGAATCAGGCTATGCAGGTGTCGCAGGGTAGCGTTGGTTGTAAGCTATAAATCTGGTTAGTCTTAATAGACACAATAACAGATACTAGGCGTAGAATCAATTCATACAATGCTTACCATTGGGTTAAGAGTCAGCAAAATTAACTGTCATTTCTGCAAGATAAGGTCAGAGATGTGGATCATTCACCTAACACTGAATTATAGGAGAAAGTCACTTATTCCTTTTTTGATAGATATTTCTAGTGGCAAGGGAGAATCATTTTATGCTTACTTGTGTGGCTAGGCACTAGTCTATAACTTTCACAGAAAGCAGTCACCAGGCATAGATATAATTATATCTTATGATTCAGCCACAGCTGTATTATTATAGCAAGAACATTGCATTTTCGATGTACTCATTTTGTGGAATGTTAATATATTTCCCCAAGGGAACATATGATTTATTTGTGTAATGTCACATGCTGTAATCTGTTTATGTAATTCATTTAATGTTGTAAGATGAATAAGCATATTCAGTCAACTGTAACTACAAGGTTAGATTTCCTGTATGTTTAGTTAGAAGAAGAGGAGTAGATTTTGCTGTCAGAACATTTACTGACAGGTACCTCGGTGTACAAAATATATTGAGCCTATGCGGGCACATGCTGATAATTGATAGAGTGGAAGGAGCGGAGCATAACTATGTTATATAACATTAGTGTGATTTTGTTGTTGCTTGATGTAAAGTGTGTCTTTTTTGGGGTCTCAGTTTCAGGGATACCGAATTGCTAGAGTCAAGTCTCCAGTCAGGCGAAGAATGTCATATACTCTTCGTTCTAGAGGGATTCTGAATACAGCTAGCAATCACGAGTCGTCATCCCCCATTCCTGAACCTAAACCCTTTGTCAACGCCAAGTTAAGTTCACGCAGTGCAACGAGCCAACGCTAAATCTGAAATCATCTAAGGCAGTAGTAGTTCTCTACTCGCCTATTGGATTACCAGTCAGAGCATTGCGGCTTCCAGAATACCAAAACCACCCAGCATGTCTATAGCAGAATCTGATATCACCCGCCTTTGTGTGCCTAAACGGGGCACTCAGCCAAACCACAGCCAAACCAGTTTAAACCGGATGTAAAGTTTGTTTCTTCTTTCCACTCTGTAAAGTGTCAGACTGTATGCTCTGTAAGGAAGAGTGGTGTGTTGTTGAGATCAGGCATGCTCCAGTCTACCCAGCTGTAATTGGGTAACTCACCCTAGTCCTGAGTTAGGGAAGGCAAAGGCTCCAGGGGAAGCAGGCCCTAAACTTGGTCACTTCAACCGACGCAGGATGGTGTATGTATGGAGTAGAAGTGTAGAGTGTGATTACCGCGAATGGTGTACTGTTCGTGTGCTGACCAATATAACCACTCATACACTTGTGTCTACAAGGCACCAATGCAGACTGCTGGAATCTTTGTTTACTCAATTTATTCAGACGTACACACTGGGACATACGAGTACATCATGGTATGTTGACATATCAATTTGTAGGTATACATAGCAGATCTGAAGTCATGACACATTCAGAAATAATGGGCAGTACATCAAAAGTTCAATGTCATGATACATTATGGCCGCATCCCCCTATCTGACTAAACGCGTCAGTGAAGGCAGATCGGTAAATAACTAAAGTTACTTGACGTCCATAGTTTGTAGTATATATTATGAAACCACGAAAGGGTGTTTCTAGCAAGATTGAGATCTCCCTGTCACTGTCCGATAATAGGATAAATAATCTGTTCTCTTGGCAGTGATCAAAACATATGATGACCGAAATCTAACATGGCCGCCTCCCTGAGTTGTCGTTCACTCATTCATAGGAAGGAGAATATAAGCCAGAGTTAATTTATAATGGGTATATAAATGATTTCATAAATGTTTCCATACAGCTCTACGGTGATCAGGTTAATTCACGTAGCCATAACCGCTGTAGGAAAGTCTGTCATCTTCGTCGATACAAAACACGACCCTAGCGATACGAAGCAAAATGTTCCATCTAGGTCGAATCGACATGAGATCATCAAAATAGGGTTTGGCAATACATGGAGTCCGAATTATACATTGTACCGTACCTTAGGAGAATCTCTAACATAAACTATAGAAGAGATACCATCTCCCTTAGAAGAAAACCACTTCATGAATCATATTTCCTTAAGAATCTACCAGCCCTTTGGAAAGTGCGTACCCGCCATTATCACGGTACATCGGAACTCATCACGACTTGTCAAGACAACTCATACTTCCGCTAGAGCGGAATAATAAGAATCTAGTCCCGCCTACCCATCCAAAATATACAATATAGGACTGATTCTACTTGTACTAATAATATGTAATACATATGAATTCAGGCCATAAACATAATAAGCAAATTAATCTATTTTCTGGCCCTAAAAATAAGTACAAATATAAGAGCAATATCCGTGCGCCGGATCAATATCAAGAACGATTACTCCTATAATCAAAAGTGTGAATCAAACATGGATTATCTCGCTTTCCCCATAGACAGCAAGCAATAGCGCCGGATACGAGCGCCTGGTTCTCTTCGTCCCCAAATAACTTCGTCTGATGTAGTTCTGTGTTATGAAAACCTCGCACTTAGGAGCAGCCAGCAAGAGAAATAGACAGAGTTCCAGCCCCCTCGCGCAATTAGGGGTCACCAACGTTTAGCACCAACAAGGAACGTTTTTGTAGGCTTATTCCCTCGCCTTGAGGGATCTACATGTAAGACACTTTTCTGGAGCTAGCACCTTTGGTCCCACGAAAGCGGACAGGCTGTCGCTCAGTTTGTTTATTTGGTCAGCAGGAGATAAACAGCGTCTTCCAGCCCCTCACGCAATTAGAGGTCACCAACGTTTAGCACTGTCGTGGTTGAGTTAGAGTGTAGAGTATTTGTCGAGTTGGACAATAGTAGTGAAACCGACAAGGGATAGTGGACTGACAGAGTTATAGATTACACACACAGAAAGGTGTAAATAGGAGATGGACTTGAGACAACCTGGAAGAAGATTTACCAAAATGATCTCTCTCTCCAAGCCTCAACTCACTTATGTCTGTCTAAGCACCTCCTGCTCTCTCTGTTTTCTCTTATCATACATAGAGATTATAGTAAAGAGCTAAAAATACAAATATGGATGGAAAGGGTCGTGAACAGCGCATTAATAAATGTGTAAAATTTATTAAAGAAGAAAAGCATGAAAATAATGCATATCATCACAACAACATAAAATTTCATCAATAATCAAATATTCATCAATAATCATATACACCAACAACCACACACACAGATCACCATTCATAAAACCTGTAGAACACAAAGAGATAAATAATCGAGTGACAGTCCTTCGGTTTTCGGGGACCAGCTGAAGTAACTCCAGTAAGTGGTGTTTTCGTATATATCCTCCATCGGTGATGGAATTAACCTGAATAACATCACTGTATAGGCGCTATCGTTGGTGACCCCCCCTACTGGCGCGAGTTGGGCTGGGGGACGCTGTTTATCTCCTGCTGACCAACTGATTGAACTGGGCGACAGCCTGTCTGCTTTTCGGGGACCAAATGTACTAGCTCCAGGAAGTGAATTACTTGTAGATCCTTCGTGAGGGACTAGCCTACAAAACTTTCTTTGTTGGTAATAAACGTTGGTGACTCCCCTTATAGCGTGAGTGGGGGCTGGAACTCTGTCCATAGATGGCTGCTCATACGTGCGAGGTTTTAAGTATCCAGGAAATACACCAGAAGAAGTCACTTGAGGACAAAGAGACCCAGGCGCGCTTATCCGGCGCAAGGCTCCGCTTGGCTGTAAATCCTGTTTAAACTGGTTTGGCTGTGGTTTGCTGAGTGCCCCGTTTAGGCACAAAAAGGTGGGTGATATGGAATTCTGCTATAGGCATGCTGAGCGGGTTTGATATTCTGGAAGCCGCAATGCTCTGGCTGGTAATCCAATAGGCGAGTAGAGAACTACTACTGCGTTTGGCGATTCCAGATTTAGCGTTGGCTCCGTTGCACTGCGTGAGCTTAACTTGGCGTTGACAAAAAGGGGTTTTGATTCAGGAACGGGGTGTGACGATTCGTGACGCTAGCGGTATTCAGAACCCTCTAGATCGAAGAGAATATTTCGTTCTTCGCCTGACTGGAATCTGCTCTCGCGAGTCGGTCTCCCTGAAACCCGAAAAATGCCAAGAAATAGGCGAAAAACATTTAGTACTGTGCTAATGTTTGCCTTATTTCCATAATGGTCTATCTCGGGCCAGGAAAATTTACGAATGTCTTTGTCTATTAAAACCAGTCTACTCTTATAGATCACAAGGGACGCTCCCCCCGAACACCTGGCGTGCGTATTTCTACAGAAGTTCGGCGAAAGACGTAATCTAGAGTAAGACAAAAGAAATCGTGCGAAAGTTCCCCAGGCCTCAAAGGGTACCAGCTGCTCGTCATCAAACGTTTTAAAGCGACCAGAGAAATTCCCCTGTTGGGACCACAGAGGGTACCCGCCGCTAACGAACCGTTTCTTTCACAGAAACCGTCTTGGCTCGTTCTAACACTTAAAGCGGACCCGAGAAATGTTTCTCTGGTCGAACAGGTGCGTTTAGATAACATTACGTCTAGCGTTAGCTGACCGCAGCTGGCCAGCGTAAACAACATCGGGTGGGGTTGAGAAGGTGAAAAAATGTAGGTAGAATATGAAAGAAACGAAAATACAAAATGTCTCGGAAAACAGAACATTAAAAGAGTAATAACATTATGGACAAGATGGTAAAATAAATTATCTTTCACGTGACAAGTGCCCCCCCTTTTAAAGTTCGAGGAATACGGACAAAATGACAGTAATTTATCTTTTCCATCGTCTTTAGTTACCTGTCAATGGAACATCCTATACTCATAAAACCAAATACGTTTCCGATTTCTGTCTGTCTGTATGACTAGCTCCGAGTTCATTTCTTTTCTTCCCTCTGTCTAATAGACGTTCAGCGAATGGGATTTTGCGAGGCCACTGAACACTGACATAATCTGTTTCCGTGTGAACATGACCTTCCTTCCCCAATTTGCTTTGTCTGTCCATGGTACGGAAAATTATCCGCACCTGTTGTGAGTTTCGGCCCTGCCTGAACTCACTGGCCGCTGCGTAGGTAATCCGCCTGTTATGTGCAGTGTAATCGTTGCTGGACTCGGGCTGTTTAATTTCCGTTATGGGTTTACCTGTCGCGGACTTGAATAACCCTGTATAGCTGCAGTCTATAGGGACTTTTCGCGCGCGTGTAACCCTAGTTGGTAAATAAAGCCGTTCGTTGGCCGAAGAAATGCTAGCATTTTTCTTCTGCCTCTCCACACCTACTCCGCTGTTTCGGCGGGAGCATTGATCAATCTTCAGACCTGTGCCGTCTAAAGGCGGGTCTGGAGCTTTCCTTGCCTTGCCAGTCACAACTCTGGCTTGGTCAACGGAAATGATCAAGTTGTTCTGTAATGGCCTGGCGGAGGCGACTACTTTGCTGTCCATCAGTGGGGTTGAGACCACTGGAATAATGCGATTTGAATGAGAAAACTCTGCTGCCTGAAGCAAAGAGTAATCGATCGCATTCTGGGGTTCTACTAAATCATAACAGATCTCCGTAGCTTCTATCCGTGAAGACAGATAGGTAATATCTGCTAGTTGCAGAGTTTGTTGAGTCGCTTTCCCATTACTAGCATGACGTGAGCCAAGGCTCTCAACAATGGCTCCTTGTACAGTAGTAAGGCAGCTTTTCTCACTGTCTTCTGCCCTGGGAAGTGTGAGAGACTCAAATGGAATACCAGGGATCCCTTCGCCTGGAACCCTGTGTCCATCATAAACGTCAACTTTGCCCTCCCCTGAGGAAGTTACTGGCGTCAGTTGAACTTTGTCCTGCAATGCGAGATCCACTTCCTGGTTGACAGGCCCCGCAGACTGCATGCAAAGGACTGGACGGTTTGAGATCCCGTTAGATCGCGAAGTGCCCGAGAAAAAACTCTCGGTATGTTTTTCCAAAGTTCCTTGGAACGGTTTGGAAAGTTTAACCCTTTTAGCAGGCGACTTATTCTTGCACCTTTTAAGCTCAGGGTGATAAGAGGAGCGGCGCCTCCATTCTACGATCGTTGAGTTGGAGGGATACGCCTCTGCATATGGTTTTTCGCTGTCCGGCCGGGAATCTAGCGAAATATAACGTTATAGGGTGTGGCTCCCTTTTCTCGACGTCACGTGTCGGTTAGGTGCTGCTCGGTCTGGAGCGTGAGAGGCTCGGGGTTCGCCGCTTGCCAGACGGGAACAATCCGTATTACAATGCTTGTTAGCACCTGTCTCACCTTTGTGC